>PVJC01000147.1:45868-68037 GCA_004026665.1 Murina feae | reverse complement strand
CACTTCAAGTCCGGCTCCCCAGGCTTCCTGGAGATCTGATGAATTACCCAATATCCTGTTAATGCATCTCCTTGCTACTCCCATCAGACAGAGCTGATTTTTGTCATTTGCAACGAAGAACCTCAGCCCCCAAATAATAACACACCCCCTCAGATAATGACTAGGGCAAACTTATGGTTTCAGAGAGAATGAGAAAAGAAAAACGGATGTAACTTGCATATCTCATTACTGGCCGGTTTTGCTTAGCAGAACCAGTGTCCTTGACCCAAAACCAAACCACCAGGTAAGCAGACCAACCATTGGTAGCTGGGCGTGTGATTAAAGCCAAAATCTCTATGCATCTGAAATCTGCATAACAGACCAAGATTGAGCAGAAGTTCATTATCAGACTCTCCATGAAAAATGGTTTGCTCCAAAAATTAAGCGAGTCAATGTTATTGCAGAGGCTGCGTTTCACCTATTTCAAGAGAATACACTGTTTCATGAGGCCCAAGGGTGGACGCATCCTCCCCCAGTGAGTGGTACGGGTTGGAGGGGATTGTGTTTCTGGGACAGACCCCAGGCAAGATGTCTGTTTGGAAACGCCGGACCCACAAGTCTTTCAAGTTACCCATCTCCGTAAAAGTCACAAAATCCAGTGTTTAGACTATTCATTAATTCCAAACGTTTTCTTCTAAGTTATTCTTATTTGGAGTTAAATAAAAAATGACAGGAAAAATAGTGGACTCTAGGTTACTGTCTAAATCTAATAGAAAACGAACTTTCCCCTCAAAGTGCTGTCAGAATAAGAAGCAGTGTATCAGCAATTATCCACAAAAATAACCTTTGGAAAGAGAAGGGGCTCACCCTGGACTATCATTGTTTTTCTTCCTGTGCGTGTGCTAAGGCCGCATGGTGGTGAACACCATTACTTTACATGCCAAGATGACACTTCCTCCTCATTAATGTGAAAGGTCACCTGCATGCGCACACGGTGGAGAAGGAAATCTACCATTTCCTATCATCTCCCATGGAAGAATCGCATTCCGTGATCTTGAACTATTGTACCACAACGTATCCCACTGCTTCAGATGTCATGGCTCAAAGAGCACTGGGGGGAGGAGGGGGAGGAGGTTCCCCGCAGCTGGAATGACAACTTTGGCGGAAGCACTGAATGAGCGGCACATTAGTGGAATAGGAAACTTATTTCAAAACAACCTGAACAAGAGGTCCAGCTCGCCAACTGCAGCAAACAGAGCACCCATGTGCTGAGATTTAAAGAAGAAAAAAAAGGTGTATGTCTCAGGCCCTAGATCAGTAGGTAATTTTCCCAAGAGGTGATAAGAGATAAAGTGCTCTCACAGTAACACGTTAAATCTCTCCCCGGTGCTTATTAATCACAGACTGATGTGAGGCTAGCTTAGTCAGGCTGGGACTTTACAAATTAGAGTGTTTCCAAGTGCCCTAATATATAGTATTCTTCCCCCTGAACAGCCCATGGAGAATTTCTCACACATCAGACATTTATCCCGTCCCTTCTTCCCTAGTGACGGATTACAGCGGTTAAGCAACATTTACTGTTCAAAGGGTTTCTGCATAGACTGGTGGTTTCCACCTTTCTTCTGCATCCAGGCTGCTCACATTCACAATACATCTCATGTGCAGCGATTCTAGAACAGGAAGAGGCAACCCTCCACCCACCCCAGACCTCCGAGCAGGTTTATCCTCTGCATCCTGCTCCAGGAGTATGCCTCCTCGTGTGAATCAGTGGCAGGGAACTTGGCGTTTTCAGAGGAAAAAAGGAATCCAATAAATGAATAACTGCATTCTCATGATCCAGG
Organism: Murina feae; assembly: GCA_004026665.1. Taxonomy (NCBI): domain Eukaryota; kingdom Metazoa; phylum Chordata; class Mammalia; order Chiroptera; family Vespertilionidae; genus Murina; species Murina feae. The sequence goes on along the minus strand of PVJC01000147.1, from coordinate 66,217 downwards.
CGACTATTGGAGATACTAGAAAAAATACAGGAATATGCTGATGAACTGACAATAGAAGCTACATGTAAGCCTACAGAAGATGCCAGAAAAATAAGTTTAGCCCAGCCGGTGTGGCTCAGCGGTTGGGCATTGACCTATGAACCAGGAGGTCCCGGTTTGATTCCCGGTCAGGTCACATGCCCAGGTTGCAGGCTCGATCCCCAGTGTGGGGCCGGCAGGAGGCAGCCAATCAATGATTCTCTTTCATCATTGATGTTTCTATCTCTCTATCCGTCTCTGAAATCAATAAAAATATACTTTTTAAAGAATAAGCTAACCAAATATGTTATTTGGTTGGTTTATGGAGTATTCTAATTTCAAATTAGTAATAAACTAAGGAAGATGGGTCACAGTTTATGCTTCTGTATCATTTACTGGGCAAATGTAATTATAGAATCACTTAAGATTTTACACATTCTGTGTATTCCAAAACATATGCTTATATGTGCACAGAAAATTCTCAAATGGTACATAAGAAACTTAACATCAATTGATGGGTAGTCTGAGAAGGCAGTAGATTACTCTTCAGTGTAACCCTTTTATACTATGCTAATGGACTACTCTTCTTTACTTAAAGAAGAATGGCCGAGTGAAAATAAAATTAGTATACACAGACAATGAGATGCATGGTGAGGCGCGCCAGGGACTCACTGAGCAGAACGCAGTAGACGTGGACGCAAACCCCTCACCTCTCCATCCGGTCCCAGGGCAGACTCTCCTCCTTCTGCATTCTCTTCCGTCTTCTGTAAACAACAACGTGTCACATGTTATGGGGCAGCCAAGAGGATGGGGGCAGGAAGGGCGTCATGGCAACTCTGGGGCATGTAATAGCACTATACCTTACTACTCACCCTCACCGAATAAAGCTTAATACTCGTGACTTTTACTTTTTATTTATTTGTTTTAAATTTACCTTTATTGCCAAAAGTATTATAGATGTCCCCTTTGTGATGTGTGTGTGTGTATTTTCCCATTGATCCCCTTTTATTTTTACTTGATTTTACCATCTAAGACAAAGTGTTTATTTTAATAGCAACTTGCAGAGCGTTCTTGAAAGCCAGGTGTGATTCAAGGCCAGCACACTAGAGATTTGTGGATTGTGTCTTCTAGCATCCGAAGAGCTTAAGGCATTGGCAGTACCGAGAGTGAGAGCGAGAGCGAGAGCGGGAGAGGCCAGAGGCTGCAATGTCCTCAGGTCTGGCACTGGGAAGACACATCCTGATGCAGTCAGCGAAACTTTCCTATTGCTTTAGCGGGTTTTCTGAAAATGTCCATTGAGGATAAACTCTGAACTACTCTTGAGTCATAAAAATACAAAATGATATCATATTCTGTGAGTTCTCCAAATGTTTTTCATTCCACCTAATGCGCTTTCATAATAGAAAGCATTTACACAGTGGGTATATGGGGAAATTTGAAGCAGGTACTGTAATCTCATGAAAAATTCTGTCATCTGCCATTTCTTACATATTCCAACCTCTTAGTCCATTAACCTCTGAAAGCCTCAGAGACAGCCTCTATGGAAAGCTAGGATTATGCCACATTTTGTACGTACCCAAGGGAGTCTTATCTGTAATACACACAAACTAGTCTAAAATGCCTTCCATATGTAACGGCTTCTTTAACAAGTGAAATCTTTCACATCACCTTTTAAGAATACTTATTTTACATTATTGCTGGAAAGCTATACTACTTTAGGGCAGTATAATGAGAAGAAAAAAACCAACTTCAGTTATTTGCTTTATCGAGACATTTAAGAAAGTAAGCTTTCCTCCCCCGGACCCTTTAGTTAATTAAAAAAATATATAATGATACAGAATCAGTATTAACTCCACTTTGTTTACTTAAGGCACTGATGATATAATATATATGTGCTTTCCATGTAAATAACTCAATTGTCTCTTGACAACACAGCTTTTGTAGAAAATGTTTAATGTCTAATATTCAGCCTTTTGGCCACACTGAAGAAATGCAGTTTCCATAAATGTTTGAAAACTCTGAAGTTCTCTTATAACTTTCTTGGATGTAAGTGCATATGGGAGAGCACAAGGCACCAAAGACAGAAAAGAAAATGTTCCCTCTGGTTATGATTTCCCAAGAATTTAGGTTTCTATTCACGCCACCCCAAAGTGAAAATGTTTACAAGCTCAAAAGAAATGATCAGTATCGAAAGGCACCAGGCCCTGTGTCCAGGCTGGAAGCACAGGGGACAATAGCAGAAAAGACTCAGAAAAGAAACCATCTCTACCACCAACCCTGAGCTTTCACTTGGGGATTCTGGGGCACAATCTTCAGGCAACCGTTTTAATTAGTGGGAGAAAGTCAATTAATCCCACCATTCTTTCCATACAATTCAGAAATGAGCTACCAATTTGGCAACAAAGGAAATCAAATGAGACAATGAATAAGCCAATTTCCAATAGCGAGCTGGTGGAACTGGCTCACCATTTCAATGAACAGCACCTTAAAGAGCTTGAAGGGCCATAAACAATAAAATCAAAGCTACTCTGAAGGATACTTTTCTATGAATATGCTGGAGACCACTAAGCCTGTTATCTCAGAACTGCTACATAATCAGGCCCTTCCATTACTTAAAATCCTCTAAACGGACTTAAAAAGAATTCCACTAGGTATCAAATTTGAGAAGCACAATGTAATATTACATGTAAGAAACTTGGTTCTGGAATTAGACGACCTGCATCTGAATCCCAGCTGTGTCACTAAGTGCAAGAGACCTTCACTGCGTGACCCTGAGCAAATCATGTGTCTTGGTCCCTATCCACCTCCTTTTTAAAAAAATTATGGGCAGTAACAGTCCCTGTTACCACATAGGGCTGCTGCAGGACTGGGTCACTATTTCAATACAACAATGCAATGTCACATACCATATATACTGTAAGCATTAACCTCTACAATGGGAAAGCCTCAACAGCAGCCAGAGCTCTCATACGTCTACCTGAGACTGCTACAGCCCTGTCTGAAAACGGCTTCAGGAGATTAGAGCATTAGGGATTTCTCTCTGTTTTGTTCACTTATGTATGCCCACACCTACCAGAATACCTGCATTTAAGGGCACTAAATAAATATCTGGTGAATGAATGAATGAATGCAAGCAACAAGAACAATGCACATGATCAGTGAACTATCATTATGTATTGTAATTAGATGCCAAAATATTAGTAAGCCAAAAGGTTAAGAACACATACACAACAATTCCTCATGACACTGGTGCTCTATGAGACTTCTTTTGCATGCCCTGTACAGTATTTACCCAATTGCGCTATGTTGTTACATGCGTGGAAGCCAGGTGGCAGTCTACTCCATGGCAAGAGATGCCAAGTTCTCCCATCATGCTTTGTATTCTTTCAGTTTGAAGGTTTCTAGTTGGTGTGCTTTCATAAATCCATGTTCTCACATCAAACTGGTATTTTATTCCCTCTACCCCTCAAGAAAACACACACACACACACACACACACACACTACACTTCCCTTTTTTGGGTTCAAGATGAACTCCAAACAGATTAAGCACCTGGCGAAACGGCTGCTAGTGCCTAAGGGATTTCCACAGAGTAATCTGGATCATGTGACTGCAAACACATTCTATCTGTATCACTGACCTGAGCGTACTTCCACTGATTAAAAACAAAACGTGGGAGTGCGTCCATTCATTAGGACTAAAGGAACTTTGCACTACCTTCTTCCTACTTGCAAAAAATTTGGAACTAATTATGCTTATGGCGGTAGAAAAAAATGTAATTAACCTAGTCCTGGGAGGGGATATAAAACAAATTACTCTCAACTAAAAGACAATTTGGGTTCGTAATTCCAAAGGTCAATGTCAATTCCTTCCTTCCATGTAGAAATGTTCAGGAACAAAGCTATGTGCAAGGCTACCCATCTTCCTTGCAGAAGCTACATAAAATAACCAGCGATGGGGCCAAGGAGGGAGAGAAATCCCACCTTTAAACACGAAAATCCTGTATAAGTTGAATTTAAGAAAATAGACTGCAATGGGGCACTTTATTTTGATTACCACAACACAGGCCACAAACAGCCTCATTTTGTAAACAAACACTTTTGCACCAAGTAATTTACGATCTATATCTTAAAGGGAATTTTTTTGAGGCCCAGAAGGTGTTGTTATATTATGCTGAAACAACATTCAAATGTGCTGGCCTCTTAGAGACTCGTTCTGTTTCAACGGAAACCTAAGCTTTCAGAAATTCACGGGGTTATTTTTATTGTCACGTAAGTGGACCACTGAGCATTCAGATAGGGTATCAGGCAATAATAAAATACCCAAGAATATCAAATTAGCAGGCAATTGCACACTGCTTTGGTAATACCTTGCAGAGAAAACCAATTCTAACATTTTGACTGAAATAACTGGTTGATCCAGTTAAGCAGGACTTGGATCCAAACTTCTGCTTTCACCCATTCCGACACTGAACTAATCAAACCTAATCACCACGGCATTGTGTTCACCTATCTTTACACAGTCGCTGCCCTCAAGTGCCCAGAATTACCTAAGATCCTCTCAAATACCTACGAAAATGTCCTTGTAGAGAAAAGCTGCAATAAACTCTGTCATCTTTGGGAGGAAAATGTAAGACATAAAAGAATTGAGAAGAACTGCAGAGTAACCTGAATTTAAAACAAATGTCCCAACAACATTACTATTTTGGATTTGATGCTCTTCCTAACTAACATTACACCAAGAGACTTTTCTGGTTTTTGGATATCTAAAAAAGAAAAAAATGTATTTCCTATCACTATATTGATCAATATATTATGCAATATTGATCAATATATTATGCTGGAGCCTGGCCAGTATGACTCAGTGATTGAGCCTTGACCTATGAACCAAGAGGTCCCGGTTCAATGACCAGTCAGGACACCTGCCAGGGTTTCAGGCTCAACCCCCAATGGGAGCCATGCAAGAGGCAGCTGATAAATGATTCTCTCTCACCATTGATGTTTCTATCTCTTGCTTTCCCTCTCCCTTCCTCTCTGAAATTGAGTATATAAAATATATAGCTGGAAAGGTTTCCGCTCCAGCACATACCAGTCCTGATTTTACTTATAATTGTGGTTGATGAGAGAGAGAGAGAGAGAGAGAGAGAGAGAGAGAGAGAGAGAGAAGAAGTTTCAGAAAGAAAGGGAAATACCACGCACAAGGAGAAAGATCTGGCCTAGAGTTCTGTCCCCCATGGATTCTCTGAGGTGTCCTGTTAGTGTTCTGGGCTTCAAAAAATGTCACAAAAAGGTAACAAGGACATAGTTCTGCCTGTATACACCCCATTGAAAGATTTTTAAAAAATATTTTTATTGATTTCAGAGAGGAAGGGAATGGGAGAGAGGTAGAAACATCAATGATGAGAGAGAATCATTGATCGGCTGCCTCCTGCACGCTCACCCAGAATCAAGCCCACAACCCAGGCACGTGCCCTGACCGAGAATCAAATTGTGACCTCCCGGATGACACTCAACCACTGAGCCACACCTGCAGGGCCCATTGAAAGATCTGAAAGACAGAATTAAATATTTATTTCCAGCCGGAAGGCCACAGCTCAGGAAGCGGAACTCTAAAGAATGTCTAGACTTTTAAGCAGGAGGTTCAGGTCACAGGTATGTGGGCTCCTAACCACAGCTAAGGAAAAATACATCCTAAAACTTTGCAAGAAATGCCTTATTGTCACCAAAAACCACTCTAAATCAGAGGCCAGATAATTACAAATTCTCTTTGGAGGCGCTGGGGTGGGGGGGGGGAGACAAACAGAATCCACCCAAATTATTAATCCTCCTTTATCACTGTAGGCCTCACTAGTGTAAGAACCGGTCATTATCCTAAAAGGCAATATTTGACTGATCCTCGACTAGAAAAAAAAAAAAAATGGTGGCTATTTATTTACTCAACATCACAGAGAATATACAGTAAAGGGAGAAAAGATATTCTTTTCAAAACCCTACAACCACATTTCAATAACCATGATCCTACATTTACACCACAAAATGGCTTGATAGAATAACTAAGATTTACTGAGTACTTACAATGTGCCAGGAAACAGAAAATGCTTTAGAGAAATTTTCCCATTCAGTCCTAACCAATCAATCACCTTCGAATAGATCGAGAGACTGAAGTACTAGATAAGAGATCTTTTAATGAAATACTTAGTAAGGAACAAGAACAAAATAGTCTGGTATGTGTTCTTATGCAGCTATGGATTTAAAAGCTGGTGTGCTAACATGATGCGAAAAGTGGTCCAATTTTCTAAGTGAGCCTGTTCAATCCTATGTTTGTATAAACTCCTGTGGCTCCATCTAGCCCCTGGCCCCCCTTATCCTGTCGTCAGTCACTCAGTAGATGGACAGGCATGGCAAAGGCCAGAGGCCTCGAGATCCTGCTAAGTGCAGGTAACAGTGCCTTCATCCCGCCCCCTGCAGAGGTATTTCAATGCTTTAACAATTATTCCTCCTTTAACTCTTAAGCAGATATATACAGTTTACTTCTTTTTCTTCCATTTCAAGGGTATTAATGGAAGGCCAGGTCGAGAAGGAGAAGTTCCAGAATGATTTATAAATACGTACTTCACAGAAACGGCTCTAACAGTGAGAAGAGGAAATCAAACAAGGTCATGGCAGGTTAAAGGAACCCCACTCTATTATTCACTAACAACAAGTAAACACAATATACTCCTAATGGGGAAAAGCAGAGGTCTCTTCCGTTACACTGGGGCTATTTTAAAAAATTATACATTGAGTTTAACACAAGGCAAAAAGTAACCCTTTTGCAATTACATGACAAGGTCAATCATACTCGACTTTAATAGCACAGCTCTTAGAGTTACCTGCATCTTAGAGGTCTTACAAATGCTGCTACCAGCTGGATGCCTAGTTCACTGGGTCAGAAAGGGTTTCCTGAAAGCAAAGACTTATTGATGCCTTTCCTAATTAAACAAATGCAGTAAGGTTCAGCATGTCGGTCCTATGGGAAAATGCCGAAAGGGACAGCACTCAACAAGTAATTCTCAATCCTTCACTCTAGTGGAGGAAGAACTGCAGCTCTTACAAAGTGCCAAACTATTTGCTTCTGAAAGCACCTGCTTTCTCTGCACTAGTAGTAGAGGTGCATCTGGAATTGGGTAACTCACTCTGAACTCAGTCTCAAAGTTCCATGAAAGACACAGCTTTATCCCATTTCTGCCAGCAAGATGGCCCAGGAAGGTGAGCCTTAGTCCTGCTGAGAGCAGAGAGGGCCCAAATGCAAGGCATCCTGACAGCACAACAGGGAAGAGGTAAGGGCTGTTCATCAAGGGCGAAGTCTACATCTTCAACCATGTGAGATCACCAATGGGAGGTGCCCGAGACAGCACAAGGCAGGCGCAGTGCTTGGCTATTATTTTTCATTTGCCAGGAAATGAGGAAATGATTGACTGGCATTATTCCTTCACATCATTCATCTCAGATTATAATTATATATTTAGATGCATATTTGATTAATGCCTGTCTGTTTGTCTGTCTCTTTCTCTCTCTCTGATTAAATTGAGAGGGCAATTTACATTCTCCCTCTCCCAGCATCCAACACACTGCATCTCCACCATAGTAAGTGTTCAGGTAACAGTCATTGAACAAATGCAGGAAATAGAATAAGTGCTACTAGCAAACTGGAAGGCAAGAGTTTGTAGGTAGAGAGCCAACCTAGAGATCATCAGAGTTGTGAAATGAAAAATATGACAGGTTCATGCTCTGTACAGATTAACACAAAAATAAAGCCATAATCATTATCACTCAACTATGTATCTTTCTATGATTATATAATGATCTACCATCATGGCAGGAATCTATTAATTTTAAGCCAGAATCGGGCCATTAGCTTTTAATCACAAAGAAATGTAGAATACAAACGTTAATATTAAAAATGCTAACAGTGACCTTTCTGTGACAATCTCTGCAAAATCCATGACTAAATTCAGAAGAACTAGAGCTGCCATTTCATGGGTTCCACTTATGGAAACCTATATAATATCCTATATAATAAAAGGCTAATAAAGGCTAATATGCAAACAGACCAAACGGTGGAACAACTGAATAACTTGTGGTGATACTACAGCAGGAAGGCCAGGGAGAGTTGTTGGGGGAGGGGTAAGAGGTCAACCAAAGGACTTGTATGCATGCATATAAGCATAACCAATGGACACAAGAGACTGGGGGGTAGGGGAGGCCAGAGGAAGATCAAGGGGAAAAAAAAGGAGACATATGTACTACTCTTTGTAATATTTTAAGGGGAAAAAATCATTAAAAAACAAGTAGGTTTACAATTGTTCATATCGACAATAATAAACAATAATTAATAAATAAAAAATTATAAAATTCAAAAAAAAGAAAGAAAGAAAAGCCCTGTCTAGCTCACACACACAAAAAAAGGCTAATAAAGGCTAATATGCAAATAGACCAAACGGATAACTGGTCACTATGACGAGCACTCCCCAGTAGGGGGCGCGTGCACATGGAACATGGTGGGCATTGGCAGTAGGCAGCAGAATGTGGAACATGGAGGGTGTTGGCCACAGCGGGATGGTGGAACAGGTGAGCAGGGGCACCAGACCAAGGCAGGTGAGCCTCTGGTGGTTACTGAAAATTCTTTGCTCCAGCATTTGTGCCCAGGACTCACACCTGCTACCAGTGCTGGCCCTGCTCACACCTGCTACCAGCCCCAACCACTCAACACCATCAGTAGGTGCCAGTGGCGGCTGGCCCTGATCGCCCTTCAGGGCTTCTCCACCTCCCCTTCTCCTGAGGGGCAATGGGCCAACAGCTGCTTCTCGCATCACCTTCTGGCGCTGGAACCATCGTTCACATCCACAGCTGGCACTGGCCCCACTTGCACCTGCTGCCAGTGCCTGGCACCATCAGCAGGTGTGGGCGGCGGCTGCCAGCCCTGATCACTCCTAAAGGCTTCTTCACCTCCCCCTGCTCCTGAGGGGCAACCGGGGCAGCAGCTGCCTCTTGCACCCGCTGATGGCACCAACCCCCCTTGCACCTGCTGCTGGTGCCAGCCCTAATTGCTCCATGCCTGTCAGTGCATGGGAGCGGCAGCAGCGGAAGTGGGGCTGCCAGCAGACAGGGGACCGGGGACCATGGAGGGAGGGGCCGGGCAGGGCGTGGAGGATGGGCTGAGACCCATCCCTGTGCCCACCACAGACCAGAGTTCCTTTCAAGGTGCACGAATTTGTGCACTGGTCCCCTAGTGTTACAGAATTTTATCTGTTTGCCTGTGTGCTCTTCACTAACTCTGAAAGTGTCTTTTTAAGTTAACTATTTGGAGCTGCAATTTTGCAAAGTCTATAATGCTACCTTGACAAGAAAATGAGGTATTCCTCACCACGGAAACGTTTGAACCCAAGCCCTGAGAAAACCCCTCATGCAGCTTCACAGGAAGGGAAACTATCTTCTACTACAGGGATCAGAAGCAAGCAGGCACCTTCTCAATCATGCATGTTCCTCCTTCATTATGAAACAGGTATGAGAATTCAGGAACCATGAAATTAATTATTTTTGGAAGAATATTTTGCTCAATTATTCAGTGCAGAGAATAAACAATTAAATGCAACCCCTCCTCAATCTTCCCAATCCTGTGGAAGACATCCTGTTTATATCTGGGCCAATTAGAATTTACCATGGAAACAAAACATCAACCAAGAGCCGTTTGCAGACTACTGAAGCCTCAGAGAAGAGCTATTTTCACAGGCCTACACTAGCATGTTGCCCTTGAGTTGGGATGTAGTATCTGTAGAGCAGAAATTCTCTATCTTACCTTTCACTTCTCATGACAATTAGGACATAGTTTACATAGGAGTATTGTTTTCCAACATCACCTGGAACCCTGACCTGCACACTTCCCTGAGTGGGCCACAGGGCTGCTGATCTAAGCGAACAGTTCTGCCACTGCTGGCTGTCCAAATGAACAGGCTGAAATCTGTTCCAAAAGCATCCCAAAGCTATCTCTTACGCATTTCTATGGTTTCTTTCAATGTGTACACTGCAATTTCTCCTAGCTTTTCACTTTCGTTTCTTAGCTGAGCACACTGCCACACGATGTCACGTTTGAGAAAACAGTTAACTGTGCCTGCGTTTTCTCTCTTCTTACTGATCAGGCGTATTTGGTTTTTAAATACTGTATGAAACAATGGGCATATGAACCACGCTGTTACTGTTTAATACCTCCTACCCATTATACCCTCCTCTCCAAAGTCCAGTATGCCTGACCGACTCTCTCACACCACACCGGTTTATGGGAGCGATTTCTGCATCCAGTCATCTGACCCTGTAACAATGCGGGAAGTGCATATATTAAAGAGCAACACACGCCCGAAACTGGTCCCTCCACTGGGTGCTCACCTTCCTCCTCCTCCTCTTCCTCTTCTTCTCCTTGGCGGCCTGGGCCTGCTTGTGCTCCCAAACCAGGTTGGTCAGGTTGGCCACATACTCGTCCGTCTGCTGTAGAAGGTAAGCTAAACGCCTGTCTTTCTTCTGATCAATCAGTTTTCTGTAGCCCTCTTCATCTTCAGCCTGTTGAGGAAAGAAGCCAGGTCAGAGCCGAATGACAGTTTGCAGATGCTTTTTCCCCCTCCCCCTGACAGTCTGAGCTCCAGTGGTGAGCGCAGCAGAGCGAACGCTCCAGGCTGCAAGGGTTCCCACACACAGGGGACCGGGCACCCAGGGGAGGGCGATGCCTCCATCCCGAGACACCGGGGTTCGCGGCAAAGTCAGGACACATGGCTGCAGCATTTATGTGGTGTGATGGAGCACGCTGCTTCAGCTCTTCGTTCTTCTATGTGTCTTCAAGAGCACAAAAAAATGTCAAAGTTGGACAATTCACCATCTGAAGTTTATTCTGAACTTTGTATTTTGGAAATTTTCAAATACCATCGAAAGTGGAGAGACTAAGTACTTCTAAAGGCAAAAGAAATCAAATGAGCGCTGAACAAATAACTTGTTATACGTAAAAGCGTTACACACATTGTGGCTGACAGGGGAGGTCAAATTTGGGGGATTTTTGTCATAACTGGCACTGTCTATGGGCCTAGGTGACTGGGGACAAGTCAGCTACTACCTGATACTACCCAACAATAACCCAGATGCAGTAATGCCCACCTCCACCTCCCATTCAGCCCCATTAGGAGGTTAAATGGGGAAAAAGGCTCTGATGTACTCTGAGCCATTTAAGGAGAAATCTTATTTTTATGTCCCAATAAATAAGTCTCAGAAATATTTTCGTCCTGTGATGCAGGATAGAGGCCATAGGCCGCCAACGCCTCAGGAGGCGGGCGCGTTACAGAAGAGCCAGCGCCTTCCTCAGGGGTGTCGCTCCAGCCTGTGCCCCCGTGACAGCAGGCTCACCCCTCAGTCTAGCTGCTGTCGGCCCCGTGGATGAGCACAAGCCTCAAATGCTATTAGAACTCTAATTGCTTTTCGTTATGGTTGATCTCACTTGAAGAAAAGAGTGATAGAAAACTTCAGTTTCTCTGTTATCTGTATATTCCATCATTTAATTGCAAAAATTAATGATTTGCAAATGCCTAATCATTAGTGTCAAACCAATCTGATACTGAAGTGCTAATACAGCTTCACTTCAGTTAAATCAGACAAATTTGACTGCCGACTGCTCAGATTACTCTGAAACAGTTTCCCTCGCTAATTAGACATTTCTTGGGCCATCTTCTTCTCCCCCCAAAAAGGAGAGGACGGCAGGGGAAGATGGTAAGATTTAGTAGTACCTATTTAAAATATGGTGTTTACTCTCTGGGACCCCAAAAATTAATAAAAGCAAAATGCAAACCTTAATGTCAGCGAGGAAGAAAGACATTTGTCACTTGGAATTCCCCCAGGACATAATTATGGGCTGAGGCGCATGACTTTCTCTTCATGCAGGACTCAGGAGCTATGTCCCAGAAAGAACCTGCGGGTCTCCTAGCACTCTAGGTCACACACACCTGTGTGGAACCCACAGTGTTCTATGAGGTCCAATTACAAAAAAAAAAAAAAAATGCTGACCAATGAAATCAATCAATCTTTTCTGTGATATACATTCATTGGAAAATAACAGTGCAAAAATAATAACCCCTGCCTAACCCGACAATACCCTCTCGCCGCTATAAACAGAAAGCAACATTTCAAAATTAACGTAACCATCACTTTTTACATTGTTAGAGAAAAATTTCTGCCATAAAAAAAAAAAAAAAAAAGACATCAGGTTCCAAGACGCAACATAATGAGATATTCATTCAAAACAACGTGTGACGTTTGTCTCGGAGAGGCAGTATTTTAAAAAGAACTGCCATTTCCAGCCTTCCAGATCTGGTTATCGAAACTCCCAAGAGACACAGTGCCTTCCTTTATGCGAGAAGCTAAATCTGAGCAGCAGTGCCACCCTAGGACCTGGGAAAACTATACTGACCAGCTGTAACCCAAGACGTGTGCCGTGCACTGTCCAGGAGAGAGGCTGTTGGAACTGCATCCCATGAAGTTAGGGGGACACGGTCATATATCTGAGCAGCTTTTCCTCTCTCCTTCTACGAGGGCATATTTAACATTCCCAATACAGGATGCGCGAGGGTTCCTCACCATCAGCCTGCGCATTCTCTCCTTCTCGATCCGCTCTGTCTCTTTCTTCTGCTCCCTTTCAGTGTTGGCGTGCCACGTTGCCACTGCTTTGGAAAGCTTCTGGATCTTCCCGGCCACAGAGCGATGGTACTCCTTAAAATCTTTCGCATGTTGCAAAATACTGTTCAGGTATTCCTGGAGGATCCCAAGGGGAGTAGAAAAGAATACTAAAAATCCATTTCCCACTGGTTTCAGCCCAGTCCAGGGAAGAACGCCCAGTGTGCATTTCACGTGCATTTCAGGACAACAAAGACCAGAAACCTGGGACTATTCTGGGATAGGTGCCCTGGTGTGCATCTCCACAGCTGAGTGCGGGCTACGGGGCTGGTGGGAAAGGTGATCTCTCAAAGTTTATTTTCGTGCCAGCCTGTGGGAGAGCAGTCTCTGAAGCTTTGAGGGTGTGACCACATGAAAATGGAAAGATAAAAAAATGGAGAGGATAAAAAGAAAAAAGGAGAGGAACCTGAAAAATGAATATGATAAAATTAAAAGCCAATCGTTCTTAGATAAACCTGAGGGACATGGGTTTGTCCAGTGAGAATCACAATATAAAAGTAATGTTTCCTCTGCTCCAAATCTCTTCAAGTCCTGGCCAAGCAGCTAGGCCGGATACTCCAAAGGTTGCAGGTTTGATCCCTGGTCAGGGTACATGCAAGAAGCAACCAATGAATGCATAAATAAGTGGAACAAAACAATATTTCTCTCTCTCCCTGAAAAAAGCAATAAAGAAATTTAACTGTCTTAGAATTGTGACTCGGGATTTTGTAGGAAACTAAAACTCCGTAAGTAATTGGTACATATTTTTTAAATAATGGGGGAGGGGAGTATACCCTTATGTACACTAAATCCAAAAACATTCTTTAAAAACAAAACTAGGATAGGCACTAAACTGAGCACAAAAAGACAAACGAATTATCGATCAGCTTAGGAAATCAAATCCTGCATCAAAGTATTTCCAAACCCCTAGAAAGGAATGTCCCATAAAACCTCCCACCGGGCCCGTCACAGAGCCCTGGACACCATATTGGTCTGTGTTATTAAACATAATCCTTCCCAAGTTCCCCAGGTTTTGCTGTGGGAATCCCAACCCAGTCCGCAGTTTTCCGGGGGAACAGGAAGGTGACAGCTGATTGGGACAAGGAAAGCCCCAGTCGCCTGGCCCGGGTCCCGACTAACAGTGGAGACCATGTAAGCGCCGCGGAACTTCTCTGCGCGGTGATGCCCCTCCGCCCACCGCACGTTCCCAGCAGTTCTGCTCCAGCCAGTCGCTGGACGTGTCTGTGAACACGAGGACAGGCCAAGCCAGGCCAAGCCAGGCCGTGGTACCTGGTGCTTCTGCCGGCGCTTCCTCTCCTGCTCGATCTTCTGCTGCTTCTCCAGCTTCTCCGTCATGCGGGCTTCCCTCAGGGTCTGGCGCTTGCTCCGCTTGTACGCTTTGGAGTTGAGAGCCGTCTCCAGAGTCGTGTCCCGCCTCATGCAGGCCACCACCTCCTGCCTCAGCTGCAGGAGGAAAGCAGTTAGAGAGGCTCCCTGCGCAGTGGCCAGACCCTGACCCTCTCCTTCTCTCGTTTCCCCTGAGTGGGGCAGAAGGGGGATTTTACACGTTTCTCACTCACAGTTGGCCTTTTCAGTAAAAAAAAAAGGGGGGCTAAATCATACCAAATTGACGTGGCACGGCTTTTTAAGATGGTATAGCTTTTCTTTACAAATAATTCAGGAAAAAAAGCAATTATAGCCCTGACTGGTTTGGCTCCGTGGATAGAGCATCAGCTTTCGGACTTAAGGGTCCCAGGTTCGATTCCGGTCAAGGGCATGTACCTTGATTGTGGGCACATTCCCAGTAGAGGGTGTGCAAGAGGCAGCTGATTGCTGTTTCTCTCTCATTGATGTTTCTAGCTCTCTATCCCTCTCCCTTCCTCTCTGTAAAAAATCTATAAAATATCTTTAAAAAAGCAATTATAGCATTACAACAGTATAAAAATAATAAAGTAGATATTTTAAATAAATTTATTCATCCTATTTAATTATTCCACTGATACTAATTAGTAATAAGATTTAATTTTTTTTTTTTACTTTGTCTTAAATGCCATACTAACGGGCTCTCGTTTTTAAAAAGATGAACTTTAATTTTTTAAAAAAGATTAACATTAATGATGCTCTGCAAAATGAACAGAAGGATTACTTCCTGTTCATGGACAATGGCAGCAGATACTCAAACAGTGTTAATTCATAGTTTCTTATATAAGACAAGAGATATAAGTGTGGGCTTCTTCCCAATTCTAACAATAATATTCTTTGAAAGATATTCAAAGTTTAAACTATGTCACGAACTTTTTTTAGGTGATCATAAATATAATAATTTACCCATCTTGTATGTTATGTGGTGATAGCAGATGGAAATTAAACATATACAACAAAATAATAATTCAATTGAATTTGAAATCAGCATGAATTACAGCTTATTTCATTGGGAAACTTCTTAGGTAATAGAATTTTTCAATAATATCAAGCAAAAATCAGGGACTAATAAGAGTCTAACATAGTAAAGCTAATTTGAATATAATGTTATTCCTAAAAATACACTTTGGTAATATTTTTAAAACAAAATGTTATCAAACACTTTATCAATGCATTTTATGAAGTCACCTATAAGAAGGAAGAAAAGAGACGTTTTCTTTCTTTCTTTTTTTTAAATTTCCAATTTTTTTTTAAAGTTCTAATCTACTATGACCAAGCGGCATCCAGCCACACTGATACCCCTTGGTGATATAACCAACTAGAGGCCCAATGCATGAAAATTTGTGCAAGAGTAGGCCTTCCTTCCTCCAGCTGCCAGCACTGGCTTCCCCCCGGCACCCGGGACCCTGACTGGCTTCCCTCAGGGCCACCCACAGGCACGGAGGAGCAGGGCTGGCTTCCCTCCAGCCCCAGCTTCATCAGGAAGGATGTCCAGAATGATGTCTGGAAGATGTCCAGTCTATTAGCATATTACCCTTTTATTACTGTAGATAAGGCAAATGTACTCCCAAGGTCATATGACAATAGCAAGTGAGGTGGCCTTGTGATTTTAATCACACCCTCCAACAGACCAAGTCATGCAATTCCCCTTCACTCATTAGTAACTCATTTTGCATGCCCCAGGACCTTAACCAAGCAAACCCACCTGACTGACGGCAAATGCCCTTTTTCCCGTTTGGCTAAATGAGACAGCCTGCCAACCAAGACACCGGCAGACAGAGTCCTTAAGACAAAACTCATCAAAGTGAAAATTAGCTCTGTGTCATTCCACTAGTGTCCTACTGATTTAGCAATTCTAAGGCAGATCATTATGCTCGTGTTTATTAATCAGTGACTACTATGAACCATAGCAGGAACAACAGATAATAACTCACTGGTTACTCAATGCATAGGTCTGACAGGATCAAACGCACCAAACTTGTGTTGTGATGAATAATCAGGTTACAAGACACAGGTTTATGTATTTCTATGAATGCTGGACTATTGATTTAGCAGAGCGCCTATTGTCTTTGTTAAAATATGTTCCTGGCCATGGCTAGGATTACACATTTGTGTTTACAAAGAAGCTCTCATCCTCCACGTGATTGTTTTTCTTGGGAGTCATAAAGGCAAACATGAGCTATCTCATTTGTTCTCAAGGTTTCGTCCATGGTAACAAATGGCCATAACTCTGACTTTGTAAACCATCATGAAGGAAGGAAAAAATGTATCTGATATACAGGCGAGAAGAACAGAATAATAAGCCGACCATCTTCAGTACTTTAGTTCTCTTTTGCTGGTCTAAAAGATACACGATGTGACTAAGCTTCTATCTTTATAACAATATTGAACAGACTTAAGGAAACACACCAATCTCCAACAATTACATTCGTTTCCTCCGCCTCAGGTTTGCTGGGGAAAAGGTACTACCTGACGTTGGAAATTGAGTAACCGAAGTGCTTTCAGTTCCACGGTTGCTTTGGTTCGTAAATCTGGTGGCAAAGAGCCAGGCAGGTTTTCCAGTTCTTGTATCCTGTGAGCTATGCGAGCCTGAAGCCTAAGGGAGATAGTAAAACCGGGGCGGGAGAGATGGAAATATACATTACGGTTCAGTCTTAAATGACAAACAGTAACATTAGGTTCAAGTTCATGGCAAAACCTATCCCAGACACTCATGGCTGATTTCTGACACCCAACCAGATTTTCTGACATTAAGCAGAGAAAAGACACCCTTGCATTAATGAAGACAGGTGCTATATGTTCCTTAACACTCTGGTCTTGGACATAACCTGTCTCTAACACCCAGGAAAGGAGGCTCACGATACATGTAGGAGGAACAGCAAGTGCCACTGCTCACTGTGAACAGAGAGAGAAGATGAGAGGCAGGAAAATCTGACTTGCTCCCGAAAGCCCAGCCAGCCATTGGCAGGCAGGCTGAAACGAGTCTCCCTTCCAACTTCTGGTTGTGGCCTACGGCAACGGGGCCATCTGCCCGCCTTGCCAAGATGCTGATGATGACGGCCTTTAAAGCTGAGTGAACAAGAGCACTTGTAGATGCTGAGGCCACAGAAATCGGCCAACCCAAAACATTCAGAGAGAGCCCTGCCAACCACAGCCACTTCCTCTCTGAGCAATGCTTGCTGGGGAAAAGAAAAGGCAAATTAGGCGTTTTTAAAAATCAGGTTTGGGGCAGCAGCAATCAGCAAAGCAAACAGCATTTAAAAACTGGGAGTTTCTAGCACAGGACTGCCAGGGACTCTCACTTTAGACTCCATCAAACACGTAATGCAGGTACTTCCTCGCAAGAGAAAACAGGGGACAGCCTGCTTTCTTCGTTCATTTGGGACACCAGGACTGTTACTCACGGAAACGCCTGGTTCTAGAGTTTATCTGGATTCTTTTTTTGCAAATAATTATATGCCATTTAAACCTATTTTTAGAACTATCTTCCCCAAAATTTGGGGCAAAACTGTCTTGGAAGAGACTTCAAAAGAAAGAATAGTAATAAAAAAGGCAGTAAGCTAAACTAAGTTAACATGAACTGCACTGCGTTAAGTACATTTGATACACAATTTTATTTAATGCGCTCTCTCTCGCTCTCTCTCTCTCGCTCTCTCACACACACACACACACACACACACACACACACACACACCCCTCAAGGTATAATGGTGCTGTTCCTGCTGGGAAAACAGAAGCCTGGCGATGTTAAGAAACATGTTGACTTCAGAGCTAATAAAGGAGGTCTCTAGACAGAACCTCTTTTGCCTGACACTAAAGCACCACAGGATAATGAAAACAGACTTTCTCACTGAGAACTTTCCTGGATCTCAACTACGAACATTGATCATTTAAGAGATTTTGTTAAAAATTAGTATTTTGGTTTCATCAACCTTTATGATGACGGGTGTGTATGTGTGTATACACACACACACACACACACACACACATAAAATAAAGAGGTAATATGCAAATTGATCATCACACCCTCATAATATGGCCGCCCACATGTGGTCACAAGATGGCCAACCTCATGTGGTCACATGATGGCTGCCTTCATGTGATCACAAGATGGCCACCCCAAGATGGATGGCAGGGAAAGGCAGTTAGGGGCAACTGGGTTGGCAGGGAAGGGCAGATAGGGCCTTCAGGGGAGGGCAGTTAGGGGTGATAGGGCCTTCAGGGGAGGGCAGTTAGGAGCAATCAGGTTAGCAGGGGAGTGCAATGGGGAGGCGATCGGGCCAGAAGGGGAGCAGTTAGGCATTGATCAGGCTGGCAGGCAGAAGAGGTTAGGGGCAATTAGGCAGGCAGGCAAGCAAGCAGTAGGGAGCCAGCATTCCTGGATTATGAGAGGGATGTCTGACGGCCAGGTTAGGCCGGATCCCTGTGTGATCAGGACTAAACCAGTAGTTGGACATCCCCCACAGGGTCTCAGATTGGAGAGGGTGAAGGCTGAGCTGAGGGATAACCCCTCCAGTGCACAAATTTTGTGCACTGGGCCTCTAGCATCTAATATAATAAAAGAGAAACATGCAAATTGACCGTTACCACCAGCCAATCAGAGCGGCTGTATGCAAATTAACCCAGCCAAGATGGAGGCCAACAGCCATGGAGCTAGAGCAAACCAGAGGATTCTGTTGCAACTGCCTGCCTAGGCTGGCTGAGCCTCTGCTCACAGCCATGCCCACCAGCCAATCAGAGTGGCTGTATGCAAATTAACCCAGCCAAGATGAAGGCTGGCAGGGTGGCTCTGCACTGGCAGCCTCCATAGCCGGCATAGCTGTGCCAGGTGTGTCAACTCAGTGGGAGTGGGGGTCTGGCCTGGGGCCTCCTTGGGGCATCCAGGAACGCCTGTCCTGGGTCTGCAGCCTGGCTCTGCCCCAGGGGCCTCCTCGGGGGTGTGCAGGAGCACCCGTCCTGGGTCCGCTACCTTCATCCACCCCCCAGGGGCCTCCACAGGGCGTGCGGGAGCGTCTGCTGCACATTGCGGAGAATCTGAAGCCAGTCCGCTGCCCGGCTCCACCCCGGGTGTGTTTGCTCAGCAGCAGGGCCCCACCAAGGGATCCTGCACCAGCGTCCACCCCTGGCTTGCCACCCAGCTCTGTGCCAGGTGTGTCCCCTCAGCGGTGGGGGCCCACCAGGCGTGTTCGATCGTGGGCCCTCTGGTGGGAAACGTTCAGGCCTGCACTCACCAGCCCTCCCACCCCCCAGTGCACGAACCCTGAAGGGGTTGTGGACAGCCTGAAAATGGCCCTCAGCCCCTCACCCAGGCTGGCCAGGCATGCCAAGCAAGGGGACATCCCCCCCGAGGTGTCCCAGACTGCAAGAGGGCACAGGCCGGGCTGAGGGACCCCCACCCTCCGAGTGCACAAATTTTTGTGCACTGGGCCCCTAGTATATATATGAAGAAGTAATACCTGTGACTTAGATGTGCAAAATATCTTAGGATTTTATATGGTCCAAATATCAAAATGATTGTTTTTTTTTTTTTAAAAAACACCCAAAGAACAACTTAGTTATTAGCTTTGGTAGAGAAGTAAAATGTCCTCTTTTTCAAAATTTTAATGATAATAAAGGAAATGCATTGTTTTTCATTTGTTTCACTGAAAATAATATAACAGATTCCTACTTTATTGTATCCAGATCAATTTCTTAAATAGCCACATAGCCCCAAATCTCCAAATACAGCAACAGATGATGCATCTTAATAATTAAGATATTAAGAGAAAAACCTTTTGTGGGTTTTTTTCAAATATACAATTTAAAGGAAATAACTAAACTGAAGCAATTTCCCTTTGGTAGAATAAGGCCGTAGTAAAAGGAAAACTAGATATTATAAAGGGGTGAGATGAGGGCCAACGATAGGGGCCTTCTCCTTTGGTTCTAGAGTCATTTCAGACCATTTGCATTTGAAAATCTCAGAACCCAAACCACCCCTTGGTGTTCTGGTTTATTCTCTTTGACAAAGTGGGTCAGGTGCTAAGTTAAAGGAATAGCTGCATTTCCCTTAATCTTCTGAAGAACTAAATAAATAATCTTAGGACAGCTGGACGGACAGTGTAGAGATTAAATCACACTGATCTGGGCGGGTGGGAGCTGGGGAGTGGAGGGGGGAAGAAGGGAGGGGGGGACTGGGGGTGGATGCGGCC
>PVJC01000147.1:0-45768 GCA_004026665.1 Murina feae | reverse complement strand
GGGTGGGACAAGGGTACAGGAGGGGCTTCTTTAACACAGGAGATGTTATCATTTGGTGGTGGTGGTTGTTAATGGAAATCTTCATTTTTAAGTAATGCTTCTCTCCAGACGATTTCATCTTCCTATCAATGGGGTTCAGCAGGTTGCCCGATAAAGAGATTCAGGAAACAACAACAGCTGTAATGCTGCATGCCTGCAGGAGACTCATTTAGTGTCCTCACGAGCTCAGAAAATTGAAGCAGAATTAGGTCACTCAAGTTTTTCATACAGATTGAACAGTAAGTCAGGAAGGGTGACTGTTCTGGCAAGAAAAAGAGTTCCATTAAAGGCAACAGATATTTTGTTCAGGTCCAGAGGAGAAGTTTATGGTTCCTGCAGGAGAGTTATTTGAACAGATAATGACACTGGTACTTTTTGTTCCTTCAAGGAGCTGAGTGACACTTTTAAAAAGAGAGCGAGGGAGGGAGGCCGACTTTTTGTAACTCTGCTGATAAAGTGGCCCTTGGTAATTTTTGAAAAGGAATTTTCAGGGTTGTAATGGATACTAGGGAGGACAAAAAGGGAAAAAAAAACACCCCAAAAAACACTGACTATGTTTGCTTCCCAAAGCAAAATTCTGCCTTGATAACCAGAGAGCTGACAGAACACAGAAGTGCTCTTCCTTGGAATCTGAAATCCATCTCCCCCGCAAACATTCGTGGAATTAGTTTACATGCTAACGGGACAATGCCTGGAGCCCTTTTGCCCAAACATCTAGCTCTCAATGGAGGAACTGACATGAGGTATATTGGTGGGGCAAAGAAAGTGTTCCAAAAAGGCAAGACACCCACACAAAATACACGGGGACAACTCTGACACTTACTACAGAGAAAAGCAATAACGTTCCTTTCAAAGAGAAAGGATCCAATTCAAATGGGCAAATTGTTTTAATTGGAGACTTTGTGCAGATCCGAGGCAAACTATTCATATGCACACACTTACTTATGCCATTACTAAATAAAGAAGGCCAATTTGTCAAAATCCTGGTTGTATGATGAATAAGGAAAAGCAGCCAAGGGACTTAACATTAAAAAAAATTTAAGATTCTGACAATTTCCTTTCAATTTTCATAGACAAGATAAGTGATATCATAACGGTCAAAGAAATGAACATCTGTTAAAGAATTTTTAACAGATGACTCTGCTCAAAGTAAAGTTCATAAAATTGTAAAAGAGATTTTTTTGTTGGTTAATCCTTTCCCAAGGATATTTGTTCCCACAGATTTTAGAGAGAGTGGAAGGGAGGGGGAGAGAGAAACATCCATGTGAGACATATTGATTGGTTGCTTCCCACAGGGGCCCTGACGGGGTCAGGAATTGAGCCTGCAACTAAGGTCCTGCAACTGAGGTACGTGCCCTTGACTGGAATAGAACCCAGGACCCCTCAATCTGAGAACTGATGCTCTAACCACTGAGCCACTGGCTAGGGCTGCAATGGATTTTTTTTAAGACCTTGCTCAAATCCTTGATCAGAAGGTGCAGGTACACTGGGCCCTTCCAGTTACCAATGTTACAGGCTAAGCAGGCCATTCTCTCCAAGAGGGGCAGGTGGAAACGCCTCTGAGCTGTCTTTACAAGTGCCCAAGGGTCTTAATCTACCCTCTATAAGAGAAAAATTTTACTAATCTTGGCAGGTGAACAATTTATCTTCATATCAGCAGAAGCCAGCTGTTGTTCTATAAAGAAGCCAGAAGATGCCCCTGCCATGCAGCCAGTGCAAACCTGTGCCCCTCAGGATGGCCACGGAAAACTCAGTCCGAAGGCCTCCCCAGCTGTTTGGACCCAGGGTTGCTGGATCAATCATTTCAAAAGCCACACAGCTTTACAAATGAGGAGACATTTATCAAGTCATAATACTATGAAAAATAGCCATTCCACCACATTCTACAAGGCATACAGTTTAAGAGATACTGACAGATACATTATTTTTTTTTATTATTATTATAGGAGTGAAGGACAAAAGCTTTCCTTATATTAGAATAGGCTAAATAAATAATACCTAGTAAGATCACTTCCAAAAAAGGTGCTAGAATGAGCTCAGTACAAGAAAGATCTGTAATTAAAATCCTGGTGAAAATGAAAGAAAAATTAGGAGCCAGTAAAATACACACACACATACAACACAACACAGGTTGAATAAAGAAAAAAAAAAACAAAAACAGATGCAATTCTAGATACAGAGAGCATCTCTGATGCTATGAAGGTAATTCACATGACTTAACAAAGGTACTGGTAGGTTTATGCCTTCAGGGTAGAAAAAAATGTTCACTCTTAGGAAGTCAGAATTTTAGAGTAAATGATACTCTCTCTCCCATTTACTGTCTTTTAAAAATTGCTTTCAGTTTTTTATAGCAACATAAAGAAAGGAGTACATATAAATACAGTTTTTCTGTCCAAGAAATATTTGCTAATATTTGACTTTACAATGCACAGTAATTATTCACCCAACAAAACCAGCCTATGAACACTGAAATAGCTATACATGATGAGCATCTAGCTCTCCAGGGATACATGAAATGCTGGAAACGGCAACATAAAAGCTCTTAATTGAGGATTAGCAATAGTAATGAGACTACAGTTACACTCTTCATAAAAAAAAAAAAAAACAACTGCACACACTTAGTGTTACTGTGGTTTCTTTCAGGATAACTCTGAAAGCTGACAGCTTAGTATTTTAATCTAGTAGTAAATAAGTCATGCGCTTTTCAATAAAGTTTAAGGTAATGTTTGAAAAGGGAGCCTATTACATTGTTACTAACATTCTCTGCAATTTTTAAACTCTAATTTTCTTTTCAATTCAATCATTTTGGGGAAATGATAGTAATAGCTAATATGTATTAAACGTCTTTGTGTCATTTTATCTCCTCCCACAAGAAATACTGGAATATCCTCTTTTAACAAACGAGGAAATTAAGTTGCAGGAAAGAGATGGAACTAGACCAAGGCGACACATCTAGTGTGTGAGAAGCATGATCTCGGTCTAATCCGGAAACCGTGAGCTGCGCTTTGCTTTCATTTGACTCAGTACTTACCGGTCTCCCTTTGGGGAACATGAACGATGTTCATGAGGGGTCGGCTAACAATGGCCTGTGGGCCAATCCTGCCCACAGCCTCTTTTTGTAAATAAAGTTTTATTGGAACACAGCCAACCCATTATCATCTGGGCTGCTTTCTCACTCCAAGGCAGAGATGAGTAGCTGTCAAAGGGATCATATGGCCCTGCAATGCGTAAAATATTTACTACCTGGACCTTCCCAGAGAAGGTCTGCCAACTCCTGATTTAGGTAAATGTGTCAAATCAGGTGAAAATTACGTTTCTGGAGGAAGAGTTTAAAGGACCCCATAGGAAGACACTTGCATAGGGCCTACTCCTGTCGTTGGACCCAGGCATAGACCAAGTGCTCGCTTCAGCAGCACATATACTAAAAAGGCACAGACCAAAATAATGCATGAATTTAAACAAAAAATATATTATACCTACCAAAGTATACTTTAGTATCATGAAGGTCAGGCCAACACAAAACACTCAACATCTGACCAACTTGCAGTCACCATTCAAGGACAAGCTGGCAAACTAGATCAGGCCCCCATAACCTGGGTAAGACACCCTCTCATGTTCACATCCCCAGTGCCTGACACATCAGAGGGGCTGATAAAAGTGTCCTGATTAAATGAATGAAAACCACAGTCCTGCCAACTCAGGGCCACCAGAGAGCCCCACAACCACCTCTCCACCCCGCTTTTGCATGAGTGTTGGCCTCTGCAATCAACCTTGGGCCTTCCCCTGGTTCCACAGTGAGGAGCGACTAACGCCCTGGGAGACTGCATCCACCCCTGGCTCAGGCTCGAAGATACTCGCAAGAACAGAGATGCTCGCGCCTGCTGGGACGGGACGGGTGCATTACCTGTACTCCCGCTCCTGCAGAATCTCCACCGGGTCCAGGCCTTGCGGTTTCTGAATGGGGCTGATCCGGCTCTGCTTCTGCTGCAGCTGCAGGATGGGCGACGGCTGCCCCGGCGCGGGCTGCGGCACCGGCACCGAGGGCCCGGGCACTGCGGCCGCAGGCGGCTGCGCTGCTGCGGGGGGCGCGGGTGAGGGCCGGCCGCTGGGCGCGGGCACTGGCAGCTTCTGCGGGGTGCTGGGGCCACTCAAATCCGGCCCGGGGCCTGCAGGACAAGAGCGAGATGAGCAGCTTGGGTGGGTCATTGACCTGCGGCCATACCAGGCCTGCCCACTGTCACCCTGGGGCCCAGGAATGGTGACCAGTAAATATCACAAGAGAACAAAAAAGGTGGGAAGAAAAATGAAAAAGAGGGGAGGTGTGGAGAGGAAAGGTGGGGCCAGAGAAATAAGAACCTGGGGCAAAGGAAAATGGCATTCACTAAGGAGCATTAGTGGCAATGGCCCCCAAATGACTCCTACACTGTAAACTGACTAAAGAATGGGCTGCCAGGTTTGGATGTAGGTCTACAAACAAAAGTGGGTTTTTAAAAAGAACTACAGGTGCATTCAGAGTTCAGATAAGTAAGGGAACAACCTAAGTCAGTTAGGTTATTAAAAAGTAAGTCAATAACATAACCTAAGTCAGATGCAATCTGGGTGTGGTCCTAAAATCACACTTTGCAAACTGCAGGCAGCCCTGCAGGCGGGCCCAGACCCCGCTGGACCAGCCCTGCTGTCAGAGCCAGGCCTTACAAAGGCAGCCAGGAGCCTGCGGTCCTCTGGTATGAACTTAAGAGGGGCAGGCATTTTCCCTTCATGACCTATCAAGTATAGTTCAGATTAAATCACTACATCGCAGAGCTTCAATTTTTTACTACATATTAGGGATATTTCTAAAAACAGTTCAGTGCAGAGGAAAAACAAATCTGCTCGTTCCACCTAATAAAAACTAGCAAATATGAAGATTAAAGGAAGCATTCGGTGCACGTCATCAGAATAAAGGGATATGTATTCATCAAGCTTACTGAACTGTACTTAATACGTTAATTTAAAGCAACTGTCCACATTGAACTTAAGAGGCTGGGATGGTAAGTATGGGCCTAACATAGGAAGATTCCGTCTCTCCTCCTAAGTGGATTTTTTTTTTTTACTTGAACACTTTTTTTTTATTGCTTAAAATATTACAACAAGTGATCGATAAGTATTACAGCAAATGATAGATAGATCTCCATTTTTTCCCCCTTTCCCTTCCCCCCTCCTCCCTAACCCCCAGTTTCTTGTGTCCATTGATTATGCTCCTATGCATGCATGCAGGTCCTTCAGTTGTTTTTACTTACTTCAAAATTATAGATATGATTAGAGGAGCCACCAGATGACTTAGTAAATTAGAGAAAAGAAAATCTCAGTAAGCAGAAGTTAAAACCTCTCACAGGCATTCTTTCAAGAATTTCTTTATCTTTTCCAAGAAAAATTAAGATGATTCAATCAATGGTGACAAAAATAATAGTCTATATACTTCAGAATGACTTCATAATTAACCATACAAAGACATACATTATGAAAAATTAAACACTTTTATTCAATTTCCAGCACATACCTCTTCGAAATGGGCTTACATGACAATGCACAGGGAGCCATAAGCAAACATTCTGACAGGAAGAATGTGAAGAATTAGAACAAACTGCTTAGGAAAGAAACTACAGAGTATAAGTGTGTGTGTGTGTGTGTGTGTGTGTGTGTGTGTGTGTGGTGTTGGGACTGTTCCTTTTTCCCCTTCTTCTGAAGTTAGGGAAAACTTTTCAAAAAGATACCGAGCTCGATAAGACTGCTCGAGGTAATCTGCAGCCCTGGTTCTGGTGTTGATGAAGAATTCCTGAAGGAAAATATTTATTTTTATTGTAGGCATTTTAGGTGTACTATCGTAATAAAGAGATCCTTTTCAACTAAGTGCTTGATGGTGTGTGTGTGTGTTTGTGTTCTGAATAAGAGGTCTCTTGCACAGTGCACAGCTTTCCATGGTATTTTATATTTAGAGTTTCTTTCACCCACGTATAAGAAACCAACTTCTAAGCATTAGACCTCAGGGTTTGCTAAGCACTGGAATGAGTTACAGAGGGACATTTCAGGATACCTTCTCCCTAGAGGCCTAAACGACAGGGTGGGTTTCTCACGTGGGGTGCTTTAGGCGATTCGGCCAGAGGAGAGGAGCTAGAGGTCTCTCACGCTTACTCTAATCTTCTGTAAGTCTACGAATCTCCTTAGCAAGCTCAGGAAACTGGCAGAATTGAATGTATCTGAAGGCTTGGTGTAGCATACTAAATAATGAAAACCCCCACCACCTTTAATAAAAAAGAACACGTGGGTCTGACTGAGAAGGTAATATCATAATCATTACCTTAAATTCAGTTCTCAAAATGTTTTCCCTCTTTCCGAAGTTTAAATAATTCATCAACAAAAAGCCATAACAGTGCAATAGTGTTACAAGTTTCACTTATTCTGGGCATTTTTTTTTCTTTAGCATCACAGTCTGCAAATACCTATGCAGAAGTTTATGACTCCTTGATGTATATATTCAAGTCACTATTTTTAAAAACCACATTCCTTTTCCCCCCCTTTCCAACCCTCCCCCCTCCCCCCAAAAAAGGCACCCAGAGCATGTGTGATATCCCTGGTTCCGAATCTAGTCACTTTTAGCCTCTAACTCCCAACTAAAGCTGACACACGCATGGCTGACCTTTGACCGATAAATATAAAGACTTTCTTATCTGGTTGATTGGTCCTTAAAATTGAGAAGCAGAGACAGAGACCCAAACACGGATTTCCATGGCCAAATCTCCAACTTAAAAAGTACTACAAATTACTGCGACTTACACAAGGACATTAAAAGCACCCTGGACCAAAAGAACGGTAAGCGTCCCCTCAAGCTCTATCGCCTGCTGGCTGCATGAGCCTGAGCAACTTGCCTTAACCCCATGTGCCTCAGTTTCTTCATCTGCAGAATGGCAGCAGTAACAGTGCCCACCTCAGAGGGTGGTAGTGAGGGGTCAATGAGACAACGCAACTCTGCTCCACCCTCAGCTTTTCTCATTTTTGTTGCCACCAAGGACACACAGATAAAGAAGTCTAACTATGCAGCTCTGCACAGACGGCATGACAAAGAAAGGGCTTGGGGAAATCGGGTATGGTCTTAGCTGGCAACTTTGGAAATGCTCCTTTCTCTACAGCAAATTTTAGAATGTCCCTACAGTTTAATATAACTCAGCACAGATACGCTGAGAAGTCGGCTTGCCATGTGCTTCCCGGGAACCTGCAATCAGACTCACTTATAAGCAAACTGCTTTCCTAACTAAACACACACGTTTATTTACTGCGTGGGCCTGTTTTCCACTCCCTCCAACCGATTCTAGAAAAACTTATATTTGCAGAGGCAGCTGGCCACAAGCAGGCATGCCCAGAATAGCAGCACCTGTCCTTAGGTTTTCCGCCCGCCCCTCAGGCGGCTGAGAGTGGAGCTGCCTGGCTGGAAATCATCTCCACAGCAGACACTGGTGGTCTGCTAACTGATACGGCCTCTCCCTGGTATCTGCAAGTGGAAGACAAATTACATTCTTTAGCTTATCTCCGACTCTCTCTACAATGTAAACAGTTTAGGTTTAATTGTCAGAGGCACAAAATGCATCTGCTTCCCCTTCAGTCCTCACCTTAGAAGTCAAGGTAGAGGGATGCTCTGCCTCTCCTGAGGGGCATCCCAGTGCAGCTAAGGGGAAGGAGGGTCTTTACTGGAGGCATCCCATGCCTGAGTTTAAGAAACAGGGAAACAAACTCATTCAAACACCTCAGTCTCACAAGAATAGAACGTCTATGCATTCGGAGTTCCCAATTTGCCTTCTGGCTCACTAAGGTATTTAGGCAAATAGCAGTTCTGTGTATTAAAGAAGGATCGAAATGGTTTCCACAGGTTAAAAAAAATATATGGCCCATCCGGCATGGCTGAGTGGTTGAGGGTCGACCTATGAACCAGGAGGTCACAGTTCAATTCCAGTCAGGGCACATGCCCTGGCTGCGGGCTCCATCCCCAGCAGGGGGCGTGCAGGAGACAGCCAATGAATGATTCTCTCTCATCACTGATGTTTCCATCTCTCTCTCCCTCTCCCTTCCTCTCTGGAATCAATAAAAATATATTAAAAAGAAAAAATAAATGTAATAAAGCATACTTAAATTAAACATACCAATACACTTTAGATGACTAAAAAGTGGAAGTGGAAGGGGACTGAAAAAACTGAGCAGTAAAACTTTTAGTTTCTACCATAAAGTCCTGTCTGCACCCCTCCACCAGCAACCCAAATCTTTTTCAGTTCCCATTTCTAATTTTGCTTTAGTATCTAAAAGGAAAAATGAATCAGAATGAAAAGAAAAATGATGGGTTAGATTTGAGGGGAGCCCATAACAGGACTGAAGAGTTATTTGCTCGGTGAACAATTCCTCCAGTCAAACTGTAATTCTCCAGTGGTAGCTATGATGATCTCAATTTTGGTGATTTATAACCTTCAAGCAGGTTTGAGGCAGACCACCCCAGCCAAAAAGATTCTCTTCAGACATGAACAGCACCAGAAAACGAGACAAAAGGAAAATGAAATCACAGCTATCTCCATGTAAGTGTAAACTTACTTTTTCTGAAATATTTGTAGAGGTATTTATAAGCAGTTATACTTTACTTTAAAGGGGAGGGGGCAACCTGGTGTGGCTCAATGGATTGAGCACTCCCAATGGACCAAGAGATCCCGGGTTCAACTCCCAGGCAGGGCACATGCCCAGGTTGTAGGCTCAATCCCCAGTGGGGCAGGTAGGAGAGAGCTGATGAATATGTCTCTCTCATCAATGTTTCTATTTCTCTCCCTCTCCTCTCCTCTCTGAAGTCAACAAAGTATTTTTTTTTAAAGATGGAGAGGAAGATAAACAGTAACAATTAATAAAAGGTAATACTAACTTTAAAAAAATTTGTTCCCTTATTTTGATTTGTCCTAGATGCCCGTCCAAAAATTGTCTTTGTCAGGGAAGGTTATCACCTCCCTGTGAAACCTGAGGTTGGGGGAAAAGCTCAGCAATGCTGTTAGAGGGGACTCCTTCTCGGGGCAGGTGTCTGCTTTCCCCCTCCATCCACACCCTCCTTGTCCACTCTGGCATAAAATGCTATCTGCCCAAGTACTTCCATTTCTAGGGAAGCCTGACTCCTGGAAATCCAAAAGACATGGGAAGTGAGTAATAAAGTGAATTTTCCCAGATGACAGGGGCCTGGCGAGGGAAGATGTGGGCACCGAGCTGGGTTAAAACAATGAAGCCCTCTCCTGGAAATGATCCAGAAAACGCACAGGATCCTGTTTATTAGGACAGGAAGTATCTGTTATGTTCAAGTATCCAGACAACTGGAACTTCACCCTTTAACCCTCCCAGAGAAAACAACATTCATGGAAGCTCTGAATTCTAGCCCCCCTGTAGCTCTGAATTCTACCAGTGGGATGAAGTCAGACCACCAGAAGGCCATCCAAGGACTGTCTCATCTCAGCACGTGACATATGTCATAGCCTCGACTTTGATCCCAGCATACATAAGAACTAGGCCATGTGGATTCTGTTACTTCATTTATGAGGAGCAAACGTTATCAATACCTCCATCGTGCAGCACCACTTACAATAACAACATAATTTAAAACGACAATTCCAGCCCTGGTCAGGTGGCCCAGTTTCATTGGAGCATTGTTCATACACCAAAAGGTTGTGGGTTCGATTCACAGTTAGGGCATATACCAAGGTCTCAGGTTCGATTCTTGGTCTGGGCACACATGGGAGGCAACCAATCAATGTTTCTCATATCAGTGTCTCTCTCTCTATCTCCCTCTCTAAAATCAATAAAAAAAATATATCCTCAGGTGAATATTAAAATAATAGTAATAAATTCCACGTAGGAAATCCACTTTTTACTCTCAAGCTACAAATGGGCCTGTGTCCTCTGTGAACTGGCGAGCCACTTCCTTCCGAAAGGTGGGAATTAGGTGCCTGACCCTGTCTGCTTTCCTGCCCGGACACCCGCCATCTTGGATGCTCAGATGCGCAAGCATGAGAACGCCTGTGGCCCCTACACATGCTTGACCTGGACTTTCATTTCCCTTTGTCTCTGACTTTCTATTTGACAACTATGTCACTGCAGGTATGTCCCTTGGAAGCCTCCCCAAATGCTTTTCACAACGAAAAGGGATAGAAAGACATCAATCAAAGAGCATAAGATGGCTCGAGGAGAGCGGATTCAAGGAGTTCGTTTTTCAGCGATGGAATGCACTGGGTGCAGAGTGCTTTCCCTGGGTTTGGTGGATGGGCTCCCGCAAACCACGGCAGATAGTGCCTTTTGCGTAGGTCTACAGCTTGCACCAGAGTTCCCAACAGTTGAGAAGCTCAAACAGCAGAAAAGACCAGAAATCTGGGCCAACTAAGTAAAGCAAGGCAAGGGAACCGGCCGGCCAGGTACAGCGAAAGGCTAAGACAGCCCTGGGCTTCTCCCAACCCAGCGCTTCTGTGCCATCAGCAGCCTTTCTCCTCCAAGTTGGGCCATCACATGACTCATGTGGTTGCATATTAACCTACCAGATGGTCTGTTGAAGTTCACAAGGGCCTGCTGCTGTGGCTGCTGCGGCTGGGGCGGCGGCTGCTGCGGTGGCGGTGGCTGCTGCTGCTGCTGCATGCCAGGCAACGTCCTTTTCCCCTGGACCGCGAGCTGCAGCGTTTCAGGGAGGTGCTGGCCCCGGGCCAGCATTTTGTAAGCTAAAATCTGAGCCCGGAGCTGATGCAACTGGACAGGACTGAACGGCGAGGGACCTCTGTTGGGCTGGTTCATGGCCTGGGGATCGCCAGGGATGAGGGGCCCTGGCTGGTTCGGTGGCATCTGGGGTGGGGTAGGGCCACCTCCCGATGACATAGGGCTGGAAATATGCTCTGCAGCTCCCAAGGGAGATGGGTGGGGAGACATGTAACCTAGAAGAAAACACAAAAGGAAATCATAGGCTGCCCCTGAGGACCCTGGAAGAGAGACATTCCTGGATATTTTGGTAATTTTCTACAACAGCATTGTCTGATAGAACTTTAAGATGCACATAATTTAATCATCACATTATTATATGACAAATGTACATATATAAAATATATAGCGTTCAAATTTTTCTAGTAGTTACATTAAAAAGTAAAAGAAGCAGATAAAACTAATGTTAGTAATATATTTCATTTAAATCAACGTACCCAAGATATTATCATTTCAAAATGTAAAAATTGGTAAAGAGACATATGCATCCTTTTGTTCACCCGTCTCCACTCAGACCAGCCACATTTGAAGTGGTCAATAGCCACCATGTGTCCTCGAAGGTAAACTGTTAGCGGCTGCTGTCCACCTACAGGAAGGCACCTGGGGGTAAGTCTCACACATTAAAAGGAGCTCCAACCTTGAAACAAAACCAGAAGATGTCTGCTACATCATAGCGTGAGATGAAGTGTCTCTTATGGAGATAAATATTACTTGGCTTAGTATGCACATTAGGAATAGTGTGCAATCATCGAGGGGCTGCACTGCTGTAGGAGTGTACATGAAACTGCACATGTTGTCTTTGTTGAGTTCTCCCTGGAAACAGCCTGATGGAAGGAGGGAGCGCAGGTGACCCCCCTGGAAGGAGCAAGGACACTGGCAGGGGATGGAACGGTGAGCTGAGGGAGGGAAGGCAGCCAGTAAGGGCTGCGCCGTGGAGCCAGCTGCTGCAGCGGGTGCCTGAAGATTAATCTCACGCACAAGCTCTGGGATAGAAAGTAAATAACTTGCCTCCACGTCACCCCGGGGAGGAGTAAGGAGCTGGGTGTTTACACTGTAAGGATCACCTGTCAGTGCTCATGTCGCCGGGTTCTTTCTAGGGTCTAATATGAACTGTTTGATAAAAATATTATCAACTTTGTTTTTTAAAGACTTAAAAGGTTCAAAAATCTTCTAAAGACCACACTCCATAAAAATGAGAGTAAACAGTTTGGGTTATAAGAGATCTAAATGGGAAGTTTAAGAATACTTTTGTTGAGGAAGAAAAGGCAAAATGAAGAAACATTGCAAGGAACTTGTTTTAGGAGTTGAACTGTACAGCTCAGCCAAAGAATTCCCAGCAAAACCTATGTGTGTTGCTGGAAGGAGATCCAAGACGAAGGAGAGAACAAAGTGGCCGACTGCAATCTGAGAGGTTGCCTTGACTGAAAACCAAGTGCTAATTAATGAAGTCAAAGGGGTCCTCAGACACAATATAAAAGATCAGATGAAAGGTCTCTGCCCTTTCGTCGTAATTATAATAAAGGTCAGCACCTAGGTCTTCATTGGACAAGTGCTGTGTGTTTGAACCTTTGTTGAGTTTGCGCTGAAACAGCTTTGTGCACATATGTGGCATCGTCTCCACCTGAGACTGTGACTGCCACAGGCTGGGGGCTCACACCACCCTTCACCAGACTACAGAAAGGAAAGGACATGGTTCCTTTCACCTCAGACTGCCAGTCGGAAGGGGAAACACATTCAGCTTGATCCCTTAAGACAAGAGTAGGGTTTGTTCGATCCACTGGTGACCAGTAGAACTCCTTTCAGAGAAATCTTGTCCTGAAGAGAAATGAAGAACTACCCTCATTCCTCAAATCCATAGGGAGCACAAAACCACACAGCGGTCAGGGTTCTAGTTGGTCAGATAAGTCAGCCAAGAAAATGCTCCCTGAAATCAGCCTGCAAAGCGAACAGAAATTTAATCCCAATAACATACACCTATCTTCATCATTAACAACATTCTTCGTTTTTTAATGAGGCTTAGCTCTCTTGATTATAATGCTGGTGCAAAGCTTTTGTTCATTATAAAAGCACCTTCCAAACACCTTTTGGCCAACCCTGCACCTATCACAGGGAGAAAAACTTCCTACCAAAGCCAATGACACTCGTAGTAGAAGGTGTTAAAATGGGTCACATGTTTCCTGCCTCTAGCCTCTCCTATTTCCTAAAGTTATCAATTACAGCTTACCTATGATAAATCAGAGGATGCCTAACATAATGAGCCAAAACATAATGAACCATCCAGTCTTAACCATGTAACATTTTTTATCAAATCTCGTGTAAACTGTGAACTGTGGGCAAAGTTATGAATGTGATACAGTTACATTATGCACAATAATTAATTTTTACTTTAAACTGGTTAAAAAAGAAACTGAAAGTAGAATAAAAATCACTTTCCATAATTAATCAATAAACAACATTTTACCTCAAATTTAGTAAGAAGAAACTGAAAGTGGGAAAATCACTTCCTCGAATTTATAGGGGATGTCAATAGAATCATTTTATCACAGAATGATATTAAAGACTAGAGGCCTGGTGCACAAACTCGATGCCTGGTGCACCAGTGGGGTCCTCCTGGGGCTGGCCTGCAGGATAGGGCCCAAACCGGCTCTCCAGCATCCCTGAGGGGTCCCAGATTGTGAGAGGGTGCAGGCCAGGCCAAGGGACCCCACGGGTGCATGATTAGGGCTGGGGAGGGACTTGGGAGGTTGGCCAGCCTGGGAGAGACTGTGGCAGGGCTCCAGGGTATGTCCAGCCTGTCTCACTCAGTCCCAATTGGCCGGACCCCAGCACTAAGCTAACCTACCAGTCGGAGCATCGGACCCCTGGTGGTTAATGCATGTTATAGTGACTGGTCAGCTGGTCACTGTCTGCCCCTGGTGGTCAGTGCACATCATAGCGAGCAGTTGAGCAGCCTTAGCATATCATTAGCATATTATGCTTTGATTGGTTGAACTGACGACCAGATGACCAGACACTTAGCATATTAGGCTTTTATTATATAGGATGTGACAGTGACTCAAATAAAGAGAATTTTTGTTCTAAATGACTAGCATTCAAAAAACTTTAGGAAAAACAGAAACGAAACGATGAAACAACAAAGTATTTTGTCAATTACCTTTAGCTGAAAAAACAGAGTGAGGAAATGGCCCAAGCGTGAGTATTTGTCCTGAGGATGACGATGTTGATGCAGAATCTGCTCTTTTTGAAATCTAGTTTGATGTGCTCATTCAAAAGCAGTCAAAATGTGGCAATTTTCTTTTCCTCGTCCTCAAGGGCCATTATCTCCCTAGTTTCACCTTGCCTCCAAGTGACACAATCATCTTTCTCCTTTTAACAATCTTGAACTTATAAGTGCCCATTTTATATGAATTTTCTCTACACACACACACACACACACAGTCACACTTGCAAACATGAAATATTATATACTTGCTTTTAAAGACCTCTTTTTTTTTTTTACCCAATGGACTAAAAATAAACGTTATCATTGGGACCATAAGGTACACAATTCAGTATTTATGGAAAGAAATGGTTTTGCTTCTCAACCAATCACTTAAAATAACCTAATAGGTTGCTAGGTAGTTAAAGCTGGCAGGTTTCTGATCAATATCACATCTCTCTGTATTATAAGTGGCTTTCTACACTAGGGTTTTTAAAGATACATGTTATTATAGAGTCTAAAGTCTTTTAAAATCATTATACTAAATAAGACTGCCTTATACCAATACTATTTTGTCAAAAATGCACGTTTAAATAACTCATTCCCAGCCTAAAATGCACTTTTACTATTTTAGAGAACGATATTACATGCTAATTTTTATTACACTTAATGCAGACCCCTGCATTTTAAAGTAATTATAATTTACTGAAATAATATAAAAAGTAAGAGTTATTTAAAACTGTTGATTTCTGAGTGCATAGGTTCACTTCTCTACCTAATTGAACAAAATTTACTAAGTAAGTATCCAGTTATGTGCTACATACACATTGGTGCCAAGTATTGGAGAGTCCAAGAAAAGTCATCATTCTTAAGTTGATGAAAGGAGCCAAGCAATGAGAGAAATTTGAAGATACATGAAAGTAAAAATACTCCATTATAATTCATGCATTTTGGAGTTTTCCCATGACCCACAGTTAGAGGCACTACAAAGCCAGAACAGATAGAGCAAGCACATGGCTTCAACAATCACTGAATACCACTCATCTGTACTTCCCAAGTATTAAAAATTAGAGCTACATTAGCTCTGTGAACACGCCTGGCTCCTTAGAATTTTAGTTCATTCTTAACACTGAACGGGTCAATTTTTTTCTTCCTGGACTGCAAAACATCCCAAGACATTTTTCAGGCTGCTTTTCTGATATGGTTAAGTTTTGTGAGTCATCTGCAACAATTATACCTACCTGTCATCAAAATTCAGATCAGAGTCTGGGATATTCACAACCCTGCTTGCATATTAATGAAGACACACTTCTATGCCACCATGACTTTCCATCTTTGAGGGCGGGGCAGTCAATTATCATATTCCCTCCTTATTGGCTGTGGGCACTGCCATCTTTGAGGGCGGGGCAGTCAATTAGCATATTCCCTTTTTATTAGATAGGAAAAACTGACTAATTTTTAAAAAACCCTAACCCTTGAAAATCTTCTCTCAGGTGGTTAGATGCTTAATCATGGTTGGAGAAAAAAGCTCATACTAGTATATATTAAATTACATAGAAGTATACAAAAGAATGCATAAACCATAAACTTTGAATTAGAATATTAACACACTGGGGTTAATTAGTGCTAGAGTAACCCATGCCCCTTGCATGCTTAATGACCATACCATGATTCTGAAAACAAGTTACACTGTATTCAAAAGACTTTGAGGTATCTTTATATGCTTTCAACAGTGAGGGAAGAAGGCACCAAGAAATAGAGAAATATCCCATATACTGATTTGGCCATTATTGTGGGTTGAATGGTGCCCTCTACAAAGATAAGTTTGAAACCTTAACCCCTAGTCCCTGTGAATGTAACCTTATTTGGGAATGGGATCCTTGCAGATGTAATCAAATTAAGATGAGGTTGCCCTGCCAGCATGGCTCAGTGGTTGAGCATCAACCTATAAACCAGGAGATAAACAGTTCGATTCTCAGTCAGGGCACATGACTGGGTTGTGGGCTCTGATACCCAGTAAGGGGCTGTGTGGGAGGCAGCTGATTGATGATTCTCTCTCATCATTGATGCTTCTATCTCTTTTTCCCTCTTCCTTCCTCTCTGAAATCAATAATATATATATATATATATATATATATATATATATATATATATATTTTTTTTTTTTTTTAAAGGTGAAGTCATAGTGAATTAGGGTAGGTCCTAATCCCATGACTAGTATCTTTATAAGAGGAGGGGAATCTGGAAACAGACACAGACACACAGGAAAAATGTCACGTGGAGACCAAGACAGAGATAGAAGGGATAGATGAGCCAGCCAAAGAATTCCAAGGATGTTGACAATCTCCAGAAGCTAGGAAGAGGCAACATATTCTTCTGACAATCCTTAGAGAGCGCAGCCCTGCTAGTACCTTGACTTCAGACGTCTAGCCTCCTAACTGTGAAAGAATGATTTTCCATTGTTTGAAGCCACCCAGTTTGTGGTAATTTGTTACACAGGCCTAGGCGACTACAACAACTACCCACCAGCAAGGACAGGTAATTCCACTGCCAGGAAAAGGCGCCTTTCAGACAATGTATGAAAGTGCAGCTTGAGGGAGTCAGGTGACGCATGGTGCCTTCACAGCTACTGTTGTTGGGAGGCAGACCAGGATCCTCCTTGCGGCCTGTCTCTTACAGGTGGTGGAAATTGGGAAAACAAAGTAAATTCTCTTTTATCCCATCTATAACACCGGGATAATATAATTCACCTTACTGGATCGCGGTGAAGGGCCCTCTGCTAGCTGGTGGAAGCTAGTAAAACTAGGATTTTGTTGGTGAAAGTGACCACATGAATAATAAAGTTGTGCTGGTGGGGACTGGGGGTGATTTCTACAGAGAAAAGAAACCTGCTGGGTTTACTCTTCCTCAGACATGTTCTCTGGAAGTCATAGTTAAAATAACCAAGACGAAAGACGAAAGACTGCGGTTTGAAGCCAGAATCAGGTATGTGGCGTTACAGACCTTGGCTGTGTTGATCCATTGGACTCTGGGGCGGGCCCATCCCGGGGTGAGGCGGCCGCATGCCGGTGCCCTTCATGGACCCGCAGTGGATGTCTTCTGCAATGCCCTTGTCGTGCATGCCATCCATGGGCTGAAACAGGCCAAGCAGCGCTGTTAGATCCTCCTTCACACAGAGTATCTCTACCTGCAGCTGTAAAGTCCTCAAAACTGTGGCACCATCACCTGTCACCCATACCATAGTCACACACGTTTACACCCACGTTACGCATATTATTATACTACATTACACATGTTTTAGAGGTGGGGACAAAACAAGTAAAAAGACTCCATCAACAGGATCATCAAAACTACCTGTAAGTCGCGAGTTAAGACTATAAACAGCTGAGTTTTTCCTGTAACGTCAAAACCTGAAAGTAAAAATGAAATCCTGCTCACGGGGTATACAAATATAAGCTGTTCTTCCAGCAAGCTGTTACCTTCTTAAGGAAGTCCTGAAACCTGCCCTGTGTTGAAGTTAGTCCCAAGTCTGAAGGGAGACTATTTGAAATGTCTGTGATGATCGATCTGTTGGGTAATTTTTTGCCATCAGGGACTATGGAAAGTTTAAAAGTTGAAACCAGAAAGTTCCATGGCAGTTGGGAAAAGAGAAACAGACCGGGTAGAGCAGAGAATGGGGTGACCACTGAAAGGGAAGGGCAGGGAAACAGATGACGCTGTGCCACAGAGGGGGGTAAGACTGAACAAGGTTAAAGGCAGAGTTTGGGGAAAAATTAAGAACATAGGGCCTGGGGACAGGTCTTGAGGCCCAGTACATAGCAGACACACAATAAATAGCTATTGAGCGACGTTAATCCAATCCAGAATTGGGCATCGGAGCACGTGTTTGGGAAAGGCAAAAGTCGATTCCTCTGCAAACTGCAACAGCAATTTTCAAAAACAGCCTGAAAGGAATATTTCCAGGAGTTTATAGAAACCAAATAACTTCAAGCAAGAAAGCATGAATGTTTGCAGTTTTGGAGAAAGGAAAGTTAATTTCTGCAGAGTCAAAAGCATGCGCTTGAAAAGAGGAAGAATGTACCATAAAGAGGGTGTTCAGATGAAAAATGGGGAGGGTTTGGTATAAAGAGTGTCTCTGAGTGTGTTAAATAGTAATAACAGGGAGGAAATCAAAGCAACACAGCAGATGCATTCAGGCCACTTGTTTATTTATTTCCAGTAACGTTGCAAAGCAAAAAGCTGATGCTCAGAGGGAGAAGGGGAGAAAGACAAGGAAGACAGCTGTCCACAAAGAGAGGAAGAAAGTGAAGGCATCTGGTCAGCAGGTGTGAACTTAGGCACTAACCCATCCTCACCCAGGGAATCATCTGAGGGGCTGGGGTTCAGGAGTACCAGATTGGCAAAAAAATAAAAATAAAAAAATGCACACCTTGCAGAATGAGAGCAAAACCAAACAAAACAGAGTTTAGTTAGGGGTAGAGAATATGAGGGCATGTGAACAGAGGGGTTGGAAGAGATAATTATTAATAAAACAACCCAGTGCAAAAATGTAACACTGACCAGACACTTATTTATACAGCTAACTTTTCAAAAAATATTTTTTTATTGATTTCAGAGAGGTAGGAAGAGGGAGAGAGAGATAGAAACATCCATGATGAGGGAGACTCATGGATTCGCTGCCTCCTGCAAGTCCCCCATTGGGGATTGAACCCACAACCCAGGCATGTGCCCTTGACTGGAATCAAACCTGGGACCTTTCAGTTTGCAGGCTGACGCTCTATCCACTGAGCCAAACTGGCTAGGGCCAGCTAACTAAATGCTTAAATAATCACAGAGATTAGCTAAATATGTCCTTCACATTTTATCTTTCATTTTGGAGGCGAGATGTCCTTAACCCATTCTGAAATTATTTAACCCATCTGGACTAAGGTTTTGCAAGTGACAGATCAGATCTATAATACAACTCCCAAATTAATTTAATATGAGCAGAAGACAATTTAATGACTTCAGTCTGTCTATATGTTCAATATGTCTGCTAAAAATATGACATAAAAAAGTTTTATTTCATCAGCTACCTGACAAGCTAAAAATGTGTTTGTTTTTCTTTTTCTAAAAATAAAAGGAGAGAGAGAGAGAACTTGGGAACATTACAAGGATATTCACAATATATTTTAAATGCAAAGAAGAAAGTTGCAGAGTAATTAAGTAGGAATATGATTCTATTATGGTGAAAGAAAAATTATTTTAAAAAATCACACCTGTGTATGATTTTTACTGAGCATGGAGAAAAGTAAGGTGTGAAAAGCTGTCAACTGGGGTAGAGCCAGAATTAACCATTTCCTTTATTTATCACGGTATGGTTTCATTTTTCAAAATAAGCAATATGTTACTTTTCTGATTTGAAAATCATCAAATTACAAAATGTGTAAAGAAGTGGATCTTTCCTTTTGCTCTCTTTTTTGCAGTAATCTTTCCATTTTAAACCAGTATCTCCCATGTCTTGTCTATTTAACATTAA
This sequence comes from Murina feae, assembly GCA_004026665.1. Classification (NCBI taxonomy): domain Eukaryota; kingdom Metazoa; phylum Chordata; class Mammalia; order Chiroptera; family Vespertilionidae; genus Murina; species Murina feae. The sequence continues at coordinate 26,224 of PVJC01000147.1, read as the reverse complement.
GAGGCATCCCCACCACCCTACCCCCGTGACGTCCTCCACAGGGGACATAAAACCTCTACTGTCTGGTCAGGAACGACCTTCAGGTAATATGCAGTGGCCTCAGAGAGTTTCGTTGACTTTTGCTAACTTTCCAAGCAAATTGTCTCAGAGGCTCTTGTTTACTTGCCCCAAAGGCTGTTCTCTCTTCTTTGCATGTCCTGTGAAGGCCTAATGCCAAAGCTGGCCCAGTATGACCATCCCCACAGCAACAATCCAAGTCTCAGGGACAGAGGATCATTATAACAGCCCAGAAACACACGGCTGGCCCTGAGCTCTGCTCTGTCGGGTCCCTCTCCCAGAATGAAGCCACTGAGAGACAGCCAGGTGCATGCCAGGGCCTCCCAAGAAACTACCTAAAATCTTTAGGAAGGGACTCATGTTCCTTTTACTCCTTGAGAGCTAACTTTTAAAATCAACACCAACATTTTAAAGAAAGAATAATTCTCAGTACGTTCATCTGTGGATGATATAAGTTACTGAACACATACCGTCAGACTTATTCATTTATACACTTATTCACCAAGCCAAAATAGCTGCAACCCATACATCTGAGAATCAAACTATCAGAACTGCATAGTCTATCTTGTCTTTTTAAAAAGCCACGATCTGACCTTCCTGACTAGTGCAACATCTGTAACAATCAACGAGCCTCGGCAGGTATGCTTTTAATAATATTCCGGGTAAGACAAAGACCCAGCTTCTCTCGTAAAAGTAGCCAAGACAGAGGGGCAGGGGTTATCAGGGACATTAGCCGTCCGCAGCGCAGAAGATGAGCCCGGACAGGAGAACGGCCTCTTACCTTGTGCATCTGATGCATGCCTTCCTGCGGGAAGTCGGCGGACCCCATCGTCGGCATCGGGTGTGAGACACTTGGAGGTCCAGGACTTGGCCCCATCATACTGTGGACGGAACCTGGGGATGGCCCAGGCCCCGGACTGGGTCCGAGAATTGGTCCAGGAGAGGGTCCGGGCCCTGGCGAAGGCCCTGGGTGGGGCATCGCACCAGGGTCCGTGGGTGTGGACATCTACTTCTCCTGTCTCTGCCAGTCAGCGCAATGATACTGAGGTGAAAAGAAGGGGGGAAAAGAAATGTTTTCAACATGATGCTAAGATCAGAATAAAACCGTTGTTAGTATTTGACGGTGCCATTTTTATACCAAACATCAAACAGAACTGCTCCAGATGTTTGAGTGTGATATATATCCATCTGCCCTAGTCTTTATGAAGACCACTTGTTTAAAAGAAAAAAAAATACTCTAAATGATTCCCCAGGAAGATATAAATCATCTAAGATACAAAAAGTACTCACTGGAGAAACTCAAATTTAGCACATAAGCAGAATTCTGAACAAGTTTGAAATTTATGACTGCAGCCAACAGATGCTCTCCATTACGCACTGGCTGGGGCACCTAGCAAGTCATTAACCTCCCAAAGCCATTAAAATATAACCCCCTTAAAACATGTCCAACCCACATCCATTTTCATTGGCAAATGGACATTCAAACCTTCACGGAAAATCCTAGGTAGTTAAAATCCCAGATAGCGAAAAAGTACAATTCCATAAATTGAGAATGAAAGAGAATTCCCAGTCGTAGGAAAAGCAGAGGTTATGGGAGTCAGGCCAATATGGGTTCACATATCCATGTGATACAGTCATTGGCTGAGAGTGAAATGCAACAATACCTGTAAAAACACAGTGCTTTGCCTGGCACAGTAAGCAGCCATCTATATTATTATTATTATTATTATTATTATTATTATTATTATAAAATTGGTATTCAGATTATATGGATTTCAGGTGTTCAACATTACAGATGTTTGGATACACTGCATGGTAAATCTAGTGACCATCCATCACCATGCAATTGACCCCCTTTACCCATTTCACACTCCTCTCAACACCTTTCCCATCTGTTCTATGATTTTGTTTGTTCATTGCTTTTTTTTAGGATTCCACATATAAGTGAAATCATACAGTATTTGTCTTCTCTGTCAGACTTGTTTCACTTAGCATAATACTGCCCTCAAGATTTCCTTCCTTTTAACGGCTGAGTGATTTCCATTTTCTTTATCCATTCATCTATTAACGGGCACTTAAGCTATTTCAATATTTCAGCTATTGTAAATAATACTTCAAGGAACATAAAGGTGCTTGTATCTTTTCAAATTAGTGTTTTCTTCTCATGTGACCACTCTTTTTAGCATTATTTTCCCCACCACCGCCACAAAACCAGAGGTGATCAGAAGGATCAGTTTAAGATGTGGTCCTCCTGCCAGCCAATTGAAGTCAACTTGGACAGTTGAGAATTCGTCCTAGGCCTCTCTGTGGTCCAATCTTCCAAAAGAAGTCATCCATGACGACTGGATCAGGGCCCACCACAGATGAGGTATGTCAAACCTGGATCTATTTCAGCAAAGTAATATTCCATCGCCCATGCTCTGAAACCTCTTGGCATCCCCACTGAGGAGCTCCCTCAAGGGGTGGGTACAACTGCATCTTGGACATGAGCCAAAAACGAGTAAATAAGTGGTTTTCAAATTCTGATGGAGATCAATGATCCCAGAAAGATGGTTGAATGCCACTAGTGATAGTAATTATTACACAGTATGTCATCTGGGGGCACACACCTGTACGCACAGAAACTTTCTGCTGTTACCCTCACAATATACAGAATGAAACACCGTAAGAGATTTACTGACCCACCACTTAGTGGCAGGGATAGAATTAGACCACAAGGGCCCAGTCACCTATAACAAGGCCCTCTCCACAGTGAAAGTAGAGGTTTTTTAAAAAACCCACATTAGTTCCATTCTTAGCTACCTACTATCACCTCTCGCAGAATCTCTGGACTGTGAAGGCCATGAAGACAGGGTTGGCTCTTTTTCACTCCTATATCCCCAGCACCTCTGACCAGCATGTAGTAAGTGCTCAAAAAAAATCTCAATGAACTGAAACAACAATTTCAAGGGCAAATGATTAACAGAGTCCATTTATTTTATATATAAAAATTATAGAGCAATCAATGTCTGAGGTGTGTTCACAGGGACCAGTTTGTAAAGTATGATTGTCTAATCTTTATATTATGCACCTGAAACTAACAGAAAATAATATTGAATGTAATCTCTAATTGAAAAAAAAAAAGAAATCTTAAAAGCATAGATAAGAACTCAGGGCAGAAGGCAGACATAGACAAATACAGGCAGTCCTCGGGTTATGTGGCTTATGTCGGACTCCACGTACATCGTTTCGTGGTTACGTCGCCATCTTCCATTTATTTATTTTTTTAAAAAGTTCCATCATTTTAATGTATGTACATATGTGCTTTATGTTTTTTATTATTTATTTACCACAAGTAAAGGTCAGCAATTGTTCTTTCTTTCAACTTTTTTTTTACTGTTTCACTGCATTACTGCTGTGTATGTGCTCCATGTGAGTGATATAGGTGCGTATGTAGGTGGGTTCAGACTTATAGCGAAAATCGCGTCACGCTGTGCTTTAGGAACGGATCTCTGATGTAACCCAAGGACCTGCTGTATCATATGATTTCACTTATACGTAGAATCTAAAAGCACAAAACAAAAACACATAAACAAAACAAAAGAGAAACAGACTCACAGATAGAACGAACTGATGGTTGCCAGAGTGGAAGGGGTAGGGAATGAGTGAAAAATGTGAAGGGGAATAGAGTACAAATTTCCAGTTATTAGATAAAGAAGCCACAGGGATGTAGTGTACAACGAAGGGAATATAGTAAATATATTTTTTAAAAAAGGCTAATATGCAAATTTACTGAAGAGCGGAATCACCGCTCGCTATGATGCGCACTGACCATCAGGGGAAGATGCTCAACACTGGAGCTGTACTCTGGTGGTGACTGCGCTCCCACAGGGGGTGCGCCTCTCAGCCAGAAGCCAGGCTCACGGCTGGCGAGCGCAGCAGCGGTGGCAGGAGCCTCTCCTGCCTCTGCGAGTGCACTAAGGATCTTTGACTGCTGGCTTAGGTCTGTTCCCTCCAGGAGCACACCTAAGCCAGCAGTCGGTCATTCCCCGAGGGCTCCCAGATTGCAAGAGGGCGCAGGCCAGGCTGAGGGATACTCTAAGTGCACAAATTTCATGCACTGGGCCTCTAGTATCATAACAGCATTGCATAATGACAATTAATAGACTTATTGTGGTGATCACATTGCAAGGCATATAACACCAAATCATCATGTTGCACACCAGAAATTAATACAATTAATTTAATTGTATTTAAATTTATTAATACAATAAAGTATATGCCAACTATACTTTAGTAAAAATTTTTTTAAAAAAAGAATTTAGGGCATTCTGATGAGATCGGGCTAAAATGGAAAGTGATGATAGGCTGCTTTGGAGTGGATATAAGCAGGGGATCACTCAAACTCTTTTGCTGATAGAAGATGGGACCAAAAACGTAGTTTAAGCGGTTTCTAAAACAACAGGGAAGCCTCACGGGTGAATTATAGCCTTGAATTCTCTAGAGAGCCAAATGTCATTATTTATTCTTTGTGATTAACAAAAGCAGACGGAAGTAACATTTTTTGGCAGCCCACCCCTTCACACACACACACACACACACAAGTTCAGTCAGCATTCTAAATTTAGGAAGCCGATGTCAATTCAGGGGCACTACAAGATAGCTCTTTTATGTATGTCAGCAAACTAACACACTCCTTTATTTTTTTATGAATAAGAGGAAATTCCTTACTTCCAGTTATAATTTACCTTGAAATAGGCTTCAATAGCTACGACAATAATATACCACAAACCTGAACAATGACAATACAAGTTCTTTGCCGGGTAGTCCTACTTTTCATGTTTTAATATACATTACCTATAACACTCCTTTCTACAAACATGGTCATCTTCATCCGGGACTCTCACAGAATGCTGTGACTACCTACACACAGCCCCATAACTACGCTCCTCATTTTCACTTTTTGTTAAAGAAAACTACTATAAAAGTGAAAAACACATGAGAAGGAAAATGGAAAAGTATGGACATATAAGTGGAATATTAACACTATGCAGTTAACTTTCTACTAAGAGAAGCTTCAGATGCATAAACTTAATGAATGTGTCCATTACATGGCATGATTCACAAAGGAGAAACTAGCTCAGAGAAATAGCACAGTCTGGTAAAATGCCCCCTGTGCCACAGGGCTCATGGTTGGCAGGAATCTGGACTGTCACACGCCTTGAATGTGGTACTTACTCTCTGGCTTCTGATGGGAGTTCAGGGGCCCGAGTCTCTCCTCTCAGAGCCACCACTCATTCTAGGGCCTTGAGCCAAGTGCTTTTCCCTCGGGGTCTCTAGGCCTCCTCGGGCTTGGGATAGGAGTATCTCAGGGCTCCCTCCGTCTGTCTGTTCGATGACGGGGAGCATCTCGCAACCTTCCTGCATGTGAGGTGCTCACCGGAGGCTCTGGCCGGATCTGGGCTGTCCCAGGAGGGGCGTCTTGCTGCCGCCACAGGTGAGCTGAAGAGGAGCACCTCTCAGAGATGCGGCGCAGTCCTGGCCTCTTCACTTCTGGTGGCAACTTGACAGCACAGCTCAGGTGCCTGATGAAACCTCCCCAGTGTAAAGCAAGGGGGGGAGGGGTAATAAACGATGGCAGCTACCAGTCCTTGGCAGCTGTGGGTGTTGTTACTGTTACTATGATTAAGGTTTAAAGCCCAGTATTGGCCAACTGGGCTTCTCCCTCACCAACCCTGCAGGTATCCCTAGGAATCCAGCCCCCCTCCTTCCTTTCTCCTTCAAAGGGCGAATGAAATGCTGCGGACCGGGTGGTGAGGGAGAGGCGAGCTCAGATAACCTTGATAGGGTACTGGTTGATCTGCCCACAAGATAACACCCAAAACTTATTTTTATTGTGTGTTGGGGGAGTTTTACATTGTCACAGAAAAGAACAACCGGTTCCACAATTATGTGGCTAATAGAATGGAGACAATGTGTGTGTGTGGGTGGGGGCGGGGGGCATGGAGGCGAGGTAAGGCACAGTGACCTTCCCATACAAGCAATGCTGGTCCTCTAACCTCGCCGTGTGCTACCTCAGACCAGCACTCCCTGAGAGCCAGGCCAGGCCGCTGCATTCTTGGCCAAGAATTTTTCAGCAGTACACCATGTCTTTTCTCCTCCTGATGTTCCTGCCTTTACAACAGGCAAGTACATGTTTTTAAAAATAAAGGTTTGGAGCTTCCCACAACTCCAACCACCACAGACATCTTCCCTCAGCCCCAGTCGCCTTCCTCTCCCCTGACTGAAAGCCACAGTGCACCCATCTGCATATTGAAAGAGCTCAACTTCATGGGATTTTAAGGGTCACCAGTCCAACCATCACAACCATGAGAAAGCACATACCTCACTGCCTTACTGCAATCCACAGAAATACCAAAGACCCCCACACTTGTAGTGATATTTAAACACACCCATTCGTGCTTCATAATAATTGTGGTGACTTAAATTGAGGAGGTATTTTTGTCACATCCCCACTGAAATGACCAAAGTCACATCTGTAAGTAGAACCTCTTACCTCTCGACTCCCAGCCAATGCTGAGCCACTACACCCATGAGGCCATTCCACCCACCCGTGTGTGGAGAGCATGCAGCAATGATAGGAGTGGAAAGCACAGGATGGAGAAACAAAGATGGAAACAACAGGAGAGAGATTTTGCAACAGCAATGATGAGAGAATCACTGATCGGCTGCCTCCTGCTGGGGATCCAGCCTGCAACCCAGACATGTGCCCTGACCGGGAATCCAACCGTGACCTCCTGGTTCATAGGTGGACACTCAACCACTGAGCCACACCAGTTGGGCATGGCTGTGATAACATATTAATTTATGAAGGGGCAGAGAAACAAAGAGAAGCCCTAGAGAGAACATGAGGTGGAGACAATGTCACGAACTAAAGAGGTCGGTGATATCTAATCAAACATCTTGGGGCCCAATCTGACTCCTCTATTCCCAACTGTACTGACTCTCCACTGGGCACATGTACAAAAGCGACCAGAGGGCTTACTTAACTCCAGGCTCTTCAAGCCTGACAGGGAAAGAGCACAAATCCACAAACAGCAGGGAGGGAGGAAAAGGAATGGAACCTCCTGCAAGGCAAGAAGGGGCATAGCTCAAGTGTCCAACACAGCCCAGGGCAGGGAAGATGACTTGTAGCTTGGAGAGGGAGTTAGGGAAGGCTGCACGGAGAGGGTGGCATGTCAGCTAGGCCTTGACATAGAAGTAATCATACAAACGTTTCCTAGAAACTCTGCTTTCTAGTCGCAGAAAGAGCTTGAGGAAATGCCACCATCATGACTAGGCAATACATCCCAAAGAACTCTCTCCACCGAAGGTCATAAGAAAGACGGGAAATCTTAGCTCTCCAGCAGACATTTACTACTGTGGGGTCTACAGAAAGACTGGGGTGCAGGCTAAAGGTGGGAACACTTGGACTAAGAACTAGGCCCAGTTCACCTCCCTAAGAATAACTCAGTGTTTTAAAAGTTTCCTGGCTGTTCTGTAGGACAGTAAGGCTCAGGAGATAGTGAAGATAAGTTAAAAGAAAAGAGTTCTTTTCATGTCCATTTGCTGACTCAGCGCGTCTCTCCAGACCTGAAGGGCCTCTTGCTTCTATGTAGCTTTCTCTAGCAGTGAACTGATAATTCCCCACAGGAAGTAGCCACAGCTGTAGAACTGGGACACTGCACCGCTAAGCTTAATGGGGGAGCCGAGCTGGGTCCGGAGAGCAGCGATGAAGATAAAGAAAAATCTACCATTAGTTTCTCTTTTAGAGGCCCAGGTTGCTGGGCTCGGGGGTAAATATTACTAAAGGCCTGTGCTTCTTGGTCTCAGTTGTGCAACTTTGGACATTGCACAATGTGGTTTGTGCCACGGGTAAAAACTACGCTGGGCTTCACGTGGCCATTACACATTGCTGGACCAAAAACGCTTTTCCTCGTGGTTATTCCTGTCAGTGTCCCACGCAAAGTGGAATACATTTCAGAGAAGTGGTTGGGCTGAAGTGTTTTTTGGGGGCTTCTGTGAACTCGTCATCATTGAGTCAAGGAAACTCGTTAAGATGTGAGCTGCTACCTTCCCCGTTAAATAAACTGCCTTGGGACCGACCGTCCTTCAGAGTGAGACCTGGCAAAGGCTCTGAGGCAGCTCTGTGCAAGATGGAGGCTGGCAAACTCTGCGGTGGCCACCGAGTGCCCCAGGCTTCCCAGGCACAGCCTCATGGGAACCTGGCTCTTAACACCATCACCCTGGAGACACCTTCTACCTGTGATGCAATTCAGTGACCTCCTCGTGAGGACAGCCACTGCTTCCACAAAGTAAAAATCCATTAAAAAGAGTGTCCACGAGAAATCCCCAAGTACTAGAAAACCCCTCAACAAAAGAGCAGCTCAGCAGAGCATCCCTCTAAGCTAGGAGTCAACTCCCATGGGTGGTTTATAAAGGTCACCATGGGTAACTGTCAGGTCGAAAACTCATTTGAACCCAAAGTGCTAGGCAACGAGTCCAAATCAAACCAAACCAAACCAAACCAAACCAAACCAAATAAGCCAATGACAGCTAGTTTGAAAGCGCGACACCTGCAGTGTACTGTGCTGTGTGTGTGTGTGTGTGTGTGTGTGTGTGTCCATGTGACAGTCCTTCCTATGTCCCGTTAGGCCCCTGGCAAGGCAAGCTCATTTGGGATGCTGATAAGCATCAATGATAGCCACTTCCTTCTCTGTCTGCTGAGATAATATTTATACATTAAACACACACAAGAGTCTGAAATACATCCTTTAAAACTCTTCTGGTTGACACGGCATACACTGGCACCACAACTCCGGTGTCACATTCTGTTATGTGACAGACGAGCTTCGATAAGCCATTTTTGTAGTAGGAACGGAATTTCAAGAAGGAACCCCTCGAGTCCTTTGCAACTAAAATGAATAGTGGTCACTTGTGACATGTGGATGCCAGTAAGAAAATCACCACCTAGTTCATTTGACCTCTCTGAGGTTCAAGTTCTTCATCTGCAAATAAGCGTAATAATAGCGGCTATAGCCTCACCTCTGATATGAAGCAAATGAAATATTACACATGACGGCACCTGATGATCGATCACGTAAAAATGCACATTATCCCAAGGAGCCTCAATTCCCATCCTGGCCTTGAATGTCGATTCATCCTGTCGGATTCATCTTTTTAAAATATTTTTTGTTCATGAATAGCTTTGCTCAAAGCTTCTGAGAAACAAGCCTCCAATAGGCATTGGGTAAAATATTCATACATGAGCCTGCAAGTCAGGTCTTCCTACCATCTCCAACTTCATCCTTTGAAAACTCTCCCTACCTCAACCCTCTTGTCCTGGACAACCAGGTAAAAAATGGCATAGTGGTCATCTCAGAGGTTCTTCAGGCTCAGCCTCTGTGCGATCAGGACTGTCTTCTGATCTCAGGTGATCACAGTCCATCAACCCCACCTCTGCCCCCCTCCAGCAGCAACCCTACCCCATCGAGAAGACCTTATCTATCCCATGGGCCCAGGAGAACTCACCCTGCTCTCTCCCTGTATCACATGGCCCGTGCAGTTTACTATTTGCTACTCATGTTTACATGCTCCGGTACATTCTTTAAGACACATCAATTCTCAACTGTAGGTCATTTATTTTTTTTACAGAATTATGAATTTTGCTTAATAACATTTTAGGACACATAGGAAGACAGCACAACCGCAAGCTACAAAAAAGTTTCAAATATTTTCAAAGCCAGTAAGTGCCTGGTTCAAAAGCGCATTGGGGAGATGGGAGAGGGTTGTTATCCTCATGGGCATTCCATTTCCAAGTTTGATGACTTATATAAACCAACATATCCTGACTCTTTTTGGTCAGAGAATTCTTAATTCCATGTTAAAAAACAAAAACCAAAAAACAAAACAATACAAAAACAAAAAAACAAAAAAGGAGCCCTAGTTAGGTAGCTTAGTTGGTTAGACCATTGTCCTGATATGCCAAGGGTGTGGGTTTCATCCCCAGTCAGGGCACATACAAGAAGCAACCAATGAATGCATAAGCAAGTAAAACAACAAATCAATGTCTGTCTATCTCTCTCTCCCTCTCTCTCTCTTTCCCTTCCTCTCTCATCAGTAAATAAAACATTTATTTTTTAAAAAAGAGAGGGGTGGGCTATAATTATATTTAATGGTTTTTAATTTTTAAATTTATTTCAACTTCTGTGGATTCCATTCATCAATTTACAAACAGGCCAGCCCAAATTTAAATCAGTTTAGTTTCTGAAAAGTTTCTAAAACATTAGTGCTTGAATAGAGATAGATGATATACTGTTATAAGACTAAGGCTTGAGATGCTATACCTAAAACTACAATAGGATACTGTTACAGTTTAAAAGATTTTAAATCACAGAGGCATATAGCCTGGTTATAACTGTCTAAATGTTCTGAAAGTCTTATATCTATAACAAAACATCATAATTCATGGTAGGCTTCAGTTATGTAATAATGTGTTATAAAGCCAGAAGTTTGGAAGGGGACTACTTCTGTCAACATTTCAAAAACCCTGTCTTCCATATCTAAACCATCATTCCAAATGAGTGAATTAATGAGTAATGAACTCATAATTAAAATTAAATATTGTTTATATGCAACATTCAGAAGACCCAACTATTTAGCTCCTGAATTTTGTCAGCTCTTTTATGTTTTGCTAAGTTATAATTACTCAAGTACCTTTGACTGTATCTTTAAGACTGGTCTTACTTAAAGGCTCTCTCTAATATATCCTGAATTCTTAATACAAGGAAAAGTGCCACGTTAATAAGAGAAAAAAAACAAAGTCATAATAAAAGTTGTAAAGTTTTCCAAACCCATATTGCAAGATCTCATTTAACTTGGGATAGATATCTTAGGAAAATAAGTATGTTATCTTTCACAATGGCTCCGACAGAACTAAGTTTTAGACTCCTATGTTTCTTATAAATATAGTCACAATTTTTTTTGTAGAAAACACAGACCTTTTTAAAAGCCTCTACCAAATAACTTGCCACCATATTTCTGTATTTTCTATTCCCAACCTATGAAATGATCCATGACTTTACTAACTGGCTGGAGATTAAATTTCCATAATACACACTCCTGCAAAGATGACAGAAAATTCAGCATCCTCAATTGGTCAAAAACAATCTACAGAACACACTTAAGGAATTGGAATAAATTGGAAGATAATTCTTTTACATAAAAAAAAGTGACAAGAAAAAATTCAGAAGTAGATGCCTAATATGGCTTTTACATTTCAGAAATTTCCTCATTTCTTCACCAGAAGTACTGGAGAAATGTGACTCATTTATTGAGAGCTTTCGAAGTCCACTCCTGGTAAAAAACTGATGAAAATGATCTTGACCAGAAACAGTGAGATCTGGTGGTTAAATCAGGTCCTACCAACACACCTTAATAAGCTAGTGCTGGCAAGCACCCCCTTAGCCTTATGTCTGTGGTAATTCAGTTGTTCTCATGGCAGCACGTCAAGATGCCATAAACAGTGATTTATTATTTCTCTGGAGTATCAAAAAGCTGCTGACCTAAGAGAGTTTGACAAACAAATGCCCTGTTTACAAAGGAAGACTTCTAAAAGGAAAAAAGGGCATGTACCACTTTTATAATGCATGAAATTTTTCTCTTTTATGCTCTTGCTTGAATACATAATAAGTCTTTAAAAATGAAATGTCAAAATATTACAGTAATATAGGAGGCATCCCAATTACCTTTTAGAAAAGAATGGGATGTGCTTTCAGACTGGTCAGTAAAATGACTTATTTTAAACTTAATTAAAGGGAAAAAGTTTTAAATAATTATTTGCCAAAGTCTCACCTTCTAGTTATACTGTCAGAAATATTTTAAACAGAACTCAAGTATTAACAATATAATACAAGCAGAGGTACTTTTTGTGTGTGTATCAAATTCCAAGCCTCCTGCGTTGGTCAAAGCACTTTTCAAGAAACTTGACGAGAAATGCTCAAAACCACTTTAAAATGGAACAAAAGGAAAGATCTAAGGCTGCTTTGAACACTGTCTAGCAGTGCATATTTTCTGTGAAACACCACAGTGCAGCCAGCCCAGAAGCTGGGATGTAACTGATGTAACTCATAAGAGAAAGGCTGCATTGAAGGAAGCACTCCCTTGCCTCTGGCAATTCTTCAAGGGTCCTGATACCCCAAACTCCTAATTTACTCTACAATATTCTTTACCAACAGCGTCTCTCTTTAATACCTTCCAACAAGAGAGCTGGGCCTCAGTCTAGCCGTGTGTTTTCTCCTGAGTCCATGCCAAGAAATATCATTTGCACCTAAGAAGTATCTCCAAATCCTTCTTTCCAGCAGCTAACATTTGAGTTGCCAGTTTTTTTTTAAAAAAAAAAAAGGAAAGAGAAAATGTAGAATTAAAGGGCAATTAGATTCCTAAAAATGTGTCTCAATTTGCATAGCAACGCACCACCTTGAACTCAAACCTGACACACCTCTGAACACTTCACCACTGTGCTAGCAGTGGGCTGGAAGCCTACCAAGTCTAGTGTGGGCAAACAAGGCTGGCTTGGGTAGTGGTCCCCCAAATAAATGGTGGGAAGGTTTATTCAAAACATCTGAACGTGCCTCTGTAAGGAAATACACACACACACACACACACACACACAACACTGGGCATGGTTTTTATTTTAGTACAACTCTCAGTGGTTTCTGAGTTGTACTGGTTGGGCAGGAATTTTCTCCACATGCAAGCAACAATCTTTCTGCTCATACAAGCATTCTGATTCTACAAGCATGGCATAACCAGATGTAAATAAGTAAGCCCTTTGAAGTGGAGGTTTAAAATTTAACCCTGCTATTGGTAAACGCACAGACGTGAAAAGTGAAAAGTAACCATTCAATGCGGTAGACAAACGTGTATCCTTAATGTCTTCCTTATGCTCTACCATTACACATACTCAGGAATACAGCCTGCACATAATGACAGAGATGACACCAACCAGTGTCGCTTTGATTTTTTTTTCAAAAGCACCAACCTCCTTCAGGTCAGGCAGGGAGGAACACAGGCGACAAACCTTGCAAAACTCTCCAAAAAGTTATATAAACAAAGGAGGTGGAGAAGCCCAAATGGGTTCTGCACCCATGTGCCACTAAAATTACATAACAACCGGTGCAGACACTGAAGAAGGAATGGCTTCTGCACAGCACTCCCACTTCCCCCGACCCCCGAGCCTGCCTCCTTCTTTTTAAAAATCCCAAACGCCTGGCAAGATACCAAGTGGACAACTCTGAATATTTACATTATTGCTGGAGTAAATCCTGCCAGAGTTGGAGGTACGTTTAGGCCCGAAGTTTGAATGTGCAACACACAGGGGGCAGCGACTCCACTCTCGGGACCCGCAGGAGAAAGAACTGACAAGCGACAACATCCAGGAAGGCCTTCTCCTCCCCCGTCAGGATGCCTCCCGCTGGAAAGTTTCCACGCCATCCATCCAAGGGCCAGGAGCCCACTCCCTCCGCCTGCCTGACTTTGCAGGAAAAGCGAGCCGCGAGACCAGAGGGAGCGGGCAGGGAAAGTACTCCGCACCCGGCGGGTGGCGGCGACGTAGGCTTCTCACCTGGGGTCCGCGGAGCAAACCGGGGAGCGGGGCTCGCCGAGCCTGCGGCGGCGGCGGCCGGGAGCCCGTGTCCGCCCGAGCCCTAGGCCCGCGCCGGAGCCCGCGGCCCAGCCCCGGCCGCCGCTTCCTCGCTCGCGCGCGTCCTGTCACGGCGATCCAACGTGTCTGTGTGCGCTTCGCCGCTGTGACTTCCTGATTCTCCGCCGCTCGCGCGCGCACACTCACACTCACAGCCACACGCACACGCCGCCCCAGCCGGCCCCCGCCGCCGACCTCGCTCGTCTTCCCCGGGCTCCGGGGGAAGGTGGGGGGGGGAGGAGGGCGCGAGCTGGGGCATCTGCCCGCGCCGCTGCTCCCGACGCACTGGCCCCGGCGCGCACAACGCACTCACATCCACGCGCAAACACACTCGCGTCGGCCCCGAGGGTTCGGAGGCGCGAACCACGGGAGCTCGCCACCCCCCTCCGCCCCTCGCCCCACCCCACCCTACTCCGCTGCCCTGACAAACTTTTTTTCCTGCCTGATCCGCGTCCAACTTCCCTCTCCCACCCCCCCAGCAGTCCGGCCAGCAGCCCAGCGCTCACCAAAACCAGCCGCAAACTGCAACCCGGATAAAAACAAGAATGCAGCCCGGGCGGCGGGGGCGAGCGCGCAGCCCTGGCGGGAGGCGATTTCCCCGCGTGGACCGGAAACCGGCCCGAGTGCCCGCATCGGGGCGCGGGTGTCTCCCGGAGCCCGCACTGCTGTGCCCGGCCCGCGCGGTGCAGCTGAGCCCTGACTGCAGGGCCTGGTGCGGGGCATCCGCAGCGCCGGGCTCGGAGTGCGCCCCGAGGCCGGGGGGCGGCCAGGGGTGGCGCGCCGGGCCGGCTATTTGGGGAAGTGCATCGCGACACCTTTGCAGAAGGCATGGCCGTGTTTTCCAACGCGAACAGGAGAAGGGGAGACGGAGGGGGGAAGCAGAAGGGGTTAACCAGGTTGGGATGGGAATAGAGAGCAACTCGAAAGCAGAGACCCAGGAAGATGGGTCCGTGTTATCGTTGGGATTCAGCTCCCACTGGGTCTCCCCGCCTCCCGCCCTCACCCCCCACCCCCCACCTCCTTCACCCGCGGAAGCCCTTCCCCTTCTCCAGCGAACGCCACCATCGCTGCCCGGGTGTGCGCGGGTCCTGTTGGTGACAGTCAGGCAGAAGAGGATTATCCGGATCATGGCCTCCCGGCCCGAAGCCACAGTCTCTCTCCCTGGCCCCAGAGCGCCCCTAGCACCCGGACAGTTGCGGGCGACCTACGCCCGCGATTCCCGCGGCTCAAGCTGCAGGAGGACTCAAAGCAAAAGAAGACAAACCGGGGGGGTGGAGAGAGCAGGGTAAGTGAGCCCCGCGGGCACCTCTGACCTCCACCGGTGCCTCCTCCCTCCTTCCTGGCTGTGCGGCCCGGGCCAGACACCCCGAACTTCCACGCCCGAGCCCGCGCTAGTCGCCAGGTATCAGGAGCAGGAACGCCCGCAGCGCCTCGGGCGCAGCGCCCTGGCAGCCCCGTTCCCTGAAGGCCTGACTGCGGGTCAGCGTTCCCACCCCCGGGCGCCCGAGGGAACGCGCAAAGTGGAGGTGACACCTCCGACCCGGCACGCACCGGCCCCGCGGCGGCGGCGCGCCAGCCCGGGCTCCTCCGGCCGGTCGCTCGGGTCTCCGCAGCCCTTTAAACTCGCCTCCGGGAAGCGAGGGGCAGCCGCGACCGCGGGCGCCTCGCCGCCAGCCCAAGCTCCTCGCCTTCCTCTCCCGCTGCACTTCCAACTCTTCCGGGGAGGATCGAACGGCCGCATTTCCATTCTCCTCCCCGAGCTTCCAGCCCCTCCCGCTGACCCCCGGGCTTTGAAGGGGATGGGGAAGGGGTGTTGCCACCTTGCCGAGTGTGTGCATTGCAACCTTGAGTGGGCAGCGCGTCGCTGCCTGCCTCGCCAGGGTCACGGCTGTGGTTTGCTGGGATTCCCCCTCCTTGAAAGTAGTAATTATTACTGTTATTATTAGAACAGCAAGGTTCGGTTGAAACTTTCCCGTTTCTTCCACCGTCGCCCGGGTTCTGTCGTTAGAGCATTCCACCTGAGGCCCGGGGGGAGGAGGCGGGCTTTTTTTTTTGTTGTTGTGGCGGTTGGACCGCCTGTTTGTTTTGATCTCGTCGCATGCACAATAAATAATAATTAGGATAATAATGAATAATCGCCAGCGGCGCGGTGCGGAGGGGTTGGTGCGGCGGCGGCAGCCGGGAGGCCGCGGGGAGGGAGAGGGGGAAAGGAGTTGTAAGTTGCATTTACCTTGCTCGCGAGGAGTGTGCTGGCTGAAGCTCTTCCCTCTGAGTCACCCAGAGTACAGACACGGAGGAAGAGAGGACTAGATTATGAATATGACTTCATTGATGACAGCCGTCCCCTCCTCTTCCTAAACTCGGGCTCCGCCCCTCGCCGCCTCCTTGGGCGCCGGAAGACGCGCTGCAGTTGGCCCCGCGCGCCGCTCCTCCCTGCCCGCCCCGGCGCGGGTTGGCGGGAAGCTGCTGTCACTCGACCCCGCTCAGCGACTCCGGGAGCTCGGGGGGAGGAGGGGGCGGTGTGCCAGAATGTGGACGAGACAGCTCTGCCGTGTGCGTGGATCCGTGTCTGCAAGGCGCCGGCTGTCCGCCGCGCTGGGGCCCGGAGCAGAGGACCTGCGCAGGGCGCGGGGAGCCCGAGCCTCCACGGAGCTGGGCGGCCGCCCTCCCGCTGGGCAGTCTTCTTCCCGGGGCGCTGCCCGCTCCCCCCAATGCTGGGGCAGCGCTGGAAGGCTGCCGTAGTAACTGCGCGTAGTAGTTGGGGGTTCTGTGCAGAAGGTGCTGGAATTCAGCTGTGCCTCCGCCTGCCGGAGCTAGCCTGCAGCGGGAAAGGGAGGGGACAGGGGAAGGGCTCCGAGTGGCACCAGAGCTGTTGGTGACCATGAAAAAACAACAAAAAAACCAGGCATTGTCTTGCGGGCTGAAACTTTTTATCGCTCTCTCTCCCGCCAACGTCCCCCCCCCCCACCCCCAAGGCTGTAAGTATAAATCTGCCCCCTTTCTCTTCCGTAGAAAGGGAGGCAGGCACAAAGAACATTCCTGCCAAACCTGCCTCTTTTCTGAAGGACTTCAAGCTTCCTAAGGACTAAAAGCTTCCAAATGCCAACGGGGGGAGGGGAAAGGGGGGCAGCTGAGGGGCTGAACGCCTTAAAAACAAATAAACCCGCCCTAACCCTTCTGGTTACTTTGTGGACCAGACACAGCACTGGGACGTTCCCTCACCTGTCATCTTCGGTAAAATAGATACAAAAATCTGGAAAAACAACCCCTTGGGGGCGGGGCGGGGCGGGTTAGGGGGAGTTGAAGCATGGGATCTGCTTCTGATTTAAGGAGGGGAGTACACCTCTTTTTCTCTGCAGACCATAGAGTCTTCTCTCCCACCCCACGTTTAAGACCAATTAAAGCTACAAATAGTAAACTGCTGGCACTTTGCGGTTTTGAGACCTCTTGTTCCAGGTTTACTAGCAATACAGTACTTTGGCGGGAGGAATGGGTCAGTGTTTGCTGAGACAATTTTATTTTTAGGTTTATGAAGTGTGAAAGAATGTTAGGTTTCAAATGACGGGCCTATTATTTTAGACTCAGATTGATGTAGGTGCTTGACTCTTAAAATTAAAACTGCTCCTATACAACAGTGTTATGAAAGTATGATTTATTCTTTATTTTGTAATGTAATGGCTTAAATTAGTCATTCAAAGTGCACTGCGACTACTTGGTTGAGGATTTTTCTCCCTAGAGTAAAATCGTATTTTAAGACCACTTCACTGTTGCAAATTGACTCTATTTGAGCAATCTGGTCTGAAATGCAGCTCTAGGATGCTTAAAACCATGTGCTGCATCCCCTGAAGAAGCCAGGTGATGGAAAAGAACACCACTGCAGCATGTGGTCATGATGTGGCAAGAATTGTTTACCTTGCTGCTGGCCCAAATAGAGTCAGCAAGGGGCCATTTTCAGGTGGCCCGGGGTCCATGATGGCCCGCCCTGTCCTTTTCCAAGGCCTGGCTATTTGCTTGTCAACTTTATCTTCATAATTTTCTGTCGATCCCCAACGTGAATCTCAAGACAATACACGATAACACATCTAAGAGAAATAGCATATAGTGTGCCCCGAAGCATCTTTTGTAAAAAAACTTTCTCTGCTTGAGGATATGCCAAGGTAACTGCTCACTATAAAAAGAAGTACAGCCACGGATCTTAAACAAAATTAGCACTGTAGTTACAGTATAACTTCTAACTGCTCAATAAATTGCAACCAGTAATATAGCCAGACAGCCTAGTTGTCTATAAAAGGGCTTTAACCTAATGGCTATACTTACTACATTAGGTAATACTAGGTTTTAATTTTTTTTGAGGGGGGGACTAATTTGTTTCCCTGACATGCCAACCTCACATGCCATTTTTCAGAAATTGATGACTTTACCATATTTCCTTGAGAATAAGGGTCCTTTATCCCTTTAAGACTACCTCCGCTTGCCATGCCAAATTTCAAAAGGAGAACAATCTTAGTAAGACACTGGAGGAAGAGATTAGCTATTTCTTCTGGCATTTTGTCACAGGGAAATGGCTACATATATATTCTTTGTTACATATATATATATATATATATATATTCTTCAGCTCATATAAAATGTTGATGCAGTACCTGGAGAGATGGGTATCCATGTATTGTGTGCACAACTGTGGGAACTGAAAAATAAAACCTGTCATTGGAGCAGAGATTAAACATAGATATTCCATCTCCTACTCCCTTCACATTGGCCTAAGAAAGCACCACCTTTTCCCTTCAGGTCTTTCCTCGGAAGAATTTTCTTGTTTGTAGCTTGCAATGCGGCAAGTATGAATTTTATAAAATAAGACTTATGCTCAGGAGAAATGAAAAGGCAGCACCATTCACTCGGTACAAAAAGAAGATTATAGAACATATAGCATGAGCTTCCCATCTGAGGTAAAGCAAAATTTAAGAATTGATGTTAAGGAGAAAAATGATGGGGTTCTGTTATTTTGCAGAAAATCACATGAAACCAAATATAGTTGGAGGCTAGAAGGACTCTGGGAGGCTGCACAGGATGCCATACTCACATGAAGCTTTACCTTTAAGACTTTGATGAACCATAATGTGTTCCCTGAACTTGCCTTTTCTCTATCTAGTTTAGTTAGCAAGGGATAAAAGCCACCTTTACATGTTTGTATGGCCACATTCATCGGTTATGTAGGTCTGCCACGGCTGACGTTCTATATAGTGTAGATTTTGGGGTTGAAAACTGATAAGTAGTTACAACACCCTCATAAAGAAAATGACCATGCACAAAGTTAGGCAGCTTCTAGTCCCACCAGGCAAACTGTTGACGCTGACTGAAATGTTGTCCAGCTTCAAACAGGAGCAGGTAAGGCCATAAGGAATGAGTGTTTTATCTGCAGTAATGGAAACTAAACTTTCACAAAGTGAATCAGCCGGCACTTAATTTAGTGAAAGGCCATGACTGGGTAGCTCAGTTGGTTAGAGCGTCATCCCAATATCTGAAGGATGTAGGTTTGATCCCAGGAAGGGAACATAACAAAAATCAACCAATGAATGCAAAAATAAATGGAACAACAAATTGATGTTTCTCTCTCTCTCTCTCCCCTCTCCTCTCTAAAATAAAAAATTTTTAATATTCTTTTTCATCTCTTATTATAGCCTTTGTTTTAAAGACTTTTTGCCTGTTACAAGTATTGTTATCCCAGTTTTTTTTTTTCCATTTCCATGAAGTTTTTTTTTTTTTCCATCCCTTTACTATCAGTCTTTGTATTTTGTTCTGAGGTGAGCCTCTTTTAGACAGCATTTATATGGGTCTTACTTTCTTATCCATTCAGCTACCATAGGGTCTTTTGATTGGAGAGTTTAATTCTTTATATTTAAAGTAATTATCAACAGTTATATATGTATTGCCATTTTATTTTTTATAACTATGTCCCTCTGTGTTTTTTTTTTCCTTTCTTCTTTTTAAAGAAATCCCTTTTATATTTCTTGTAATACTGGTTGGGGTGGGGTAATGAACTATTTTTTCTTTATTCTATTTTTAAATATATTTGTAATAATTTCAGAGAGGAAGGGAACAGAGAGGAAGAGAAAGATAGAAACATCAATAATTAAATAGAATCATTGACGGGCTGCCTCCTGCACACACCTTACTGGGGACTAAACCCACAACCTGGGCATGTGCCCTGACTGGGAATCGAACCCATGACCTCCTGTTCATAGGCTGTTGCCCAACCACTGAGCCATGCCAAGCCAGGCTCACTTTCCATTTTAAACGATAGCCTTGCTGGGTAGAGTAGTCTTGGTTGTTAGTTCTTGCTTTTCATCACTTTTAATATTTCACCCTGATCCTTTCTGGCCTGAAATGTTTCTGTTGAGAAATCAGCTGACAGTATTATGGGAGCCCCTGTGTAGGTAACTAGGTGTCTTTCTCTTGCTGCTCTTCTCTTTTTGCCTTTAACTTTGCCATTCTAATTAAGCTGTGTCTTAGTGTGGGCCTTTTTGCTTTCAACTTGATTAGGACTCTCTGTACTTCCTACTTGTGTGTTTTTTTCCTTCACCAGGTTAGGAAAGTTTCCCCCATTATTTCTTCAAATAGGTTCTTGATCCCTTGCTGTCTTTCTTCTCCCTCTAGGATCCCTATGATGTTATGATTGATGTTATAGCAGAGGTCTCTTAGACTTTCCTCATTGTTTTAAATTCTTTTTTGTGTTGTTCTGCTTGGGTGTTCTTTGTTCACTTGTCCTTTAAATTGCTTCATCTAACCTGCTGTGATTTCTTCTAGTGTATTCTTCATTTCAGACTGGTTATTTTTGTTGTTGGTTTCTCTTTCCTTTTCTAT
Organism: Murina feae; assembly: GCA_004026665.1. Classification (NCBI taxonomy): domain Eukaryota; kingdom Metazoa; phylum Chordata; class Mammalia; order Chiroptera; family Vespertilionidae; genus Murina; species Murina feae. The sequence goes on along the minus strand of PVJC01000147.1, from coordinate 5,586 downwards.
GCTTACTACCTCCTTGTCTAAGTTCTCAATGAGTTTATCCAGTTTTCCTTGAGCATCCTCAGAATCATTTTTTAAAACTCTCTTTGGTAAATTGCATGCTTCCATTTCATTTAGTTCTTTTTCTGGGGATTTATCCTGTTCTTTCATTTAGGGCATTTTTCTTTGTCTCTTCATTTTGGCTGCCTCTCTGTGTTTGTTTCTGTGTGTTAGGTAGATTTGCTATGTCCCCAGTCTTGGTAGGGTGGGGTTACGTAGTAGTTTCCTGTGGGGCTCAGTGGTGCAGTCTCCTTGACCACCTGATGTTCCAGGAATTTCCACCGTTTGGGTTATGTTAGCCCTTCTCTTGCAGTTGAGTCTTGCTTGCTGTTGGCCCAACCATGGTGGAAGTGACCCTTGGGCTGGCTGATAGGAGGACTGACTCCAACTACAACGTATGACTTGCTGTGTGGGGGCTAACCACAAAAGCAGAATTTGCTGTAGCAGGATCTGGTGCCTGCCAAGATGTCCCTGTGGATGTGCCGCTTATGAAACTAATTGAGTCTCTATTGTCCTCTGAAGCCCACCACCAGGTGTGCTGGTTCTGGGGCCTTTTGGGACTCCAGTGCAGGTCAATGTCAGATTCTGCCTGTGACTGGCCCTGGGTTACCTGTTGCAAGGTACAAAAGGATCCAGTTTGTGGCTGCCTCTGCTAGGCCTGGGTGCACATGGAAGGGGCCAGACTGCATATCAAGGCCAGCTTCCATCAGTACCGAGCCCAGGGACAGGTCAGAAAAGGGCTCAGGGCACTGGAGATCAGCCTCCACTGCCATCTGCCTGTTAGGCCAGTCACAAAGAGCCTCTGGCAGCATGTGAGTGTGTGAGCGGGTGGGCTCTCAGAGAGTCACAAGGTAGGGGCCATTAGTACTCACCAGCGGTGTTCTCAGATCCCCCAGCAACAGGCTCAGCTGCCACCTTCTGGACCTGTGAATCAGTTATTGGGATGCGGTCTCAGGGAGTCGTCAGAGTGAGGCCAGCGGAGTTCATCCGACAGGATAGATTAAGATTTGGCCATGGGGAGGGAGGGCTCTGCACAGAAATAAAGGTGCCAGATGTGCAAGGGAAGAATGGCCCTCACTGCAGAGAGAGCCACAAAACTCAGTTTCTCTCTGACTGTGTCTGCCACCCACCAAGCCTGCCCAGATCTCCTCTAGAGCCTTCCAAGAAAGTCTCCACTAGAGGCCCAGGCTGGCCACAGCCAGCATAGTCTTCCACAGGGGTGCAGGCTTGGCAGGGCAGGGCCACAGGGAGTTGATAGGATAGGGCTGGTGCATTCCCCCAGGCTGATGCCATATGGAGAGGAATTCTTGACCCAGGAAAGATGGCGTCTGTGGGTGGCGCAGGAGATGAATTCAGCACAGCGACCTTAGCAGCTGTCCCTCCAGCCCCCTCCCTGTATCACTGCGGTCCGCTCTGAGCTTTCTTGTCTCTGCCAGAGCCCTGGAAGAGCACCAGCAAATGAGATTTTGTGCACTGGCCCTTTAAGTGGGCACCTGATTTTCTACCAGACCCACCCCCAACCTCCATCTCATACCTGGTGGATGTAATTCCCACTGAATTTCACAATGGATGTTATGTGGGAACCTCTTTCTGGGTCTGGTGCTCCAGGCGAGGGACCCCAGAGTGGTTGAGACTCCTTGCTCTTCAGGGAGATATTCCTGCGGATTCTGAAATGCTACATGTGGGCCAGTTCTTTATATGTTTCCATGCTTCCTACCACTCTGGATATGACTTTGTAATACTTAGTTACAAGACTTTTCAGCAAGCTCTCAATTTGTTATTCCTATAGATTGCTCTATAATTGTGTTTGGTCCTGGGAGGAGGTGAGTATACCCTCCATCTACTCCCCTGCCACCTTGCATCCCCTCCATCTGTGTATCTTCTGTGGTAAGGTGTCTGTTCAGACCTTACACCCATTTTATTGGGTTATTTGTTTTCTTATTGTTGAGGATTAAGAGGTTTGTTTTTTAAAATATATATTTGGGTACCAGTTCTTTTTCAGATCTGTATTTTAAAAACACTTTCTCCTAGACTGTGGCTTATGTTAAAACTGGTTAGAAGACTTACACTCACAAAAATGTCCTCCTCTCTGCTTTCTCCTGTTCTCCCTGCAATCAGGGGCTTCTCTCTCTACTTCCAGGAGCAGCCCGCTGAGTTGCCACCTCGAGCCTACTTTCTCTGTTCTGGATGGGAAGGTCGTCCCATTTCTGGGCAGCAAAGAAATGTTGCCGACTGTGGCCTCACCTGGCAGCCTCAAAACAAGGAAACTCTGACCTCACTTTGAATGAGATGACGTCTCTCTGCCACTGAGCAGAGCCCAGCTCATAGAAGCTGGATGTGCTGTGTATGTGGGCTGGGCTGGCACAGGACTGGGGCAGAGGTCCATGCTGGAGGACCTCTGTAGTTTGGGTGCTGTGACCTGCCCCAAAGCCTCAGGCCTGATGCTCTGACCACCGGCACCTTCTGTGAGGTTCCTTGTAGGTTTCTTCTGCTCACACAAGCTAAAGTGGGTCCTGCTATGGCAACTAAGAACTCCCCCTGGACAGAGCATGTTCATGGTGGTCTCTGTGACTGGCTGAGCCTCCCTAGATGTGCTTTCCTGGCAGAGAAGAAGGGGCTCCACTCTTGGAGGGAGAGGGAGCAGGCCAGAATGTGTAGGCCCCACCCTCCAGTGTCCTAGACGACTGCCCAGCTCAGTTGAGTTATGGATAAGGATGGGGCTGCTGTGGGCTAAGGGCTCGGTAGGGGAGAGAAGGGTTGGGACTTAGGGTGGGGCAGAGGCAGGATGGGTGGGACCTTCCAACTGGGCATGTCACTCTCAGGTGCCCTCTCCTCTATTCCCAGCCCCGCCTCCTGTTTTCTCCCTGCCTAAGGTCTCAGCACTAGGTCTCAGCATCCATGCTTTCCCAAACAAGGTTCAAAGTGGACAAGGTGGCTCAGTTGGTTGGGCATTGTGCCATGTACTGAACAGCTGCTGGTTCAACTTCTGGTCAGGGCATATGCCCAAGTCATAGGCTTGATTTCTGGTAAGGGGCATGCAGGAGGTCAATCTGTTGATGTTTCACTCCCACATCAACATTTTTCTTTCTCTCTCTCTTAAAACCAATAAAAAATATTTTTAAAAGTGGTAAGTTGACCTAGGTAGTGGGGAATTTCCCCCAAAACCTTAAAATCATGAATCTCCACTTCTAGAGACCTGTCATAAATAAATATTTATGGATGCAGGTATTACCTTCAGCAGGATCATGGGAGTAAAAAATCAGAAACGGCTCATGGTCCACAGCAGGGGCTTCGGAAATTCTGATGTGGGGACACAGGAAATGCCAAGGAGGAGGAGGACTGACTGGCAGTGTCCATCCCTAGGGAAATGAGGTTCCAGAAGAGCACACAATCAGAATCCTCCCAGATCAACACCTATAAGCACACACACACATGCACATGTGAACACACACAGGCACCCATATATGTATGCATGAGCGTGGGAACACAGGTACACATGTGCACATTCGGACACTGTGCACACTCAGGGAAAGAACTGGAACTGTGAGCACCCCCATCAGGGCTCTCCTTCCTGGAAGGACTTTGTTCTTTACTTGATTCTGAATCACTTTAGAATTCATTATCCTATATAATAAAAGGGTAATATGCAAATTGACCCTAACAGCAGAACGACTGGAAATGACTGGTCACTATGACACACACTGATCACCAGGGGGAAGACGCTCAATGCAGGAGCTGCCCCTGGTGGTCAGTGCACTCCCACTGGGGGAGCTCTGCTCAGCCACAAGCCAGGCTGATGGCTGCCAGTACAGCAGTGGTGGTGGGAGCCTCTCCTACCTCCTCAGCAGTGCTAAGGATGTCTGACTACAGCTTAGGCCTATTCCCTGCTGGCAAGTGGACATACCCCGAGGGTTCCTGGGCTGCCAGTGGGAGGTCTGACTGCCAGCTTGGGCTCGATCACCTGGGGAGTGGGCCTAAGGCAGCAGGTGGACATCCTCCGAGGGGTCCCATACTGCAAGAGGGTATAGGCTGAGCTGAGGGGACCACCCCCCCCCGAGTGCACAAATTTTTGTACACCAGTCCTCTAGTATATATAATAAAAGCCTACACTATGGTTATGGTAGAACGACCAGTTTCTATGATGTGCAATGACCACCAGTTGGCAGATGCTCAATGCAGGAGCTGCCCCCTGGTGGTCAGTGTGCTCCCACAGGGCTCATGGCTGGTGAGCACAGCTGTGGTGGCAGTAGCTGAGCCATAAGGAGCAGCAAGCAGGCGGGTGGTAAGGAGCGAGGAAGGATCCTGGATTCCAAGAGGGATGCCCGCCTGCATCCCCCAAGGGGCTCCAGACTGCGAAAGGGTGCAGTCCAGACTGACAGCCCCCCCACCCACTGCTCGCCCCCATGCACAAATTTCATGCGCTGGGACTCAAGTTGTACTATAAAAAACCTTTTGTTTTTGTCAGAAATCCTTTAAAAATAAAACTAAATAATGTACTTAGATGAGTAATCAGTGGATAACACTGAACATATGACTTTAACATTTTTAGAACTATATCAAACATGCATTATTAAAAAATTTAGACATTGCCTCAAGGAGATGAGAGATTTGCAAATCCTACCCCACAGGTGGCCATCAGGGGTGGCTGGGTGGGCATCTCTCAGGTTCCGCCTTTCTCTGTCAGAGATGCATGTCTGCCAGTTGAAAGCACATGTGTGTGGTGTAACAGGTAGGATCACAGATGCAGATAGAGTGTCCCCATGTCTCACATGAGAAAACCCCTGAGATCTTTATCTCTGGACACATAGAGACCCCTGTACCCACTTGAGAGCTGCTCAGCTTCCCTCCTCCATGTGGATCAGGATTGGTGGATCCCATCCCCTCTCCATGGACACTAGTGGCCTCTCCAGTTCCAGGCTATTTAATCAGTGTTCTGATGGGCAGTCTCAAAAATCCATCTCTGACCAACTGTGCAAGAGTTTCTGTGGGGCAAACCCTAGGGGGGAGCCCTGCCAGGTGCAGGTGTGCCCCTGTGGAGCTGTGGCAGGTCCTGCTCACTGTTCTCCCAGTGGAGGGGCCTTTCCCCCTCCTCCGCAGGAGATCTCCTAGGGCCTCTGCTGCCTCACTTTGTCCCCAGGCTGGTCACCACCAGCCCAGCAGCCTGCCAGTCTGATGGTGACAATGCTCTCCCCACAGTGTCCCCAGTGGGTGTGTCCCAATCAGGAAAGGGGCATCTCTGGCATGTAGGGCATGCACGCTGCCTCTCTTGGGAAGGGCATGTGTTTGCCCTCTGTCCCTGTAGAACACACCCACTCTGAGAGTTTGCTGCACCACAGGGATGTCCCCTCTTCTCGGGCCTTGGGTTGTGAGGGATGATTTCCAGGTTGTGCTTTCTCTTCTCAAATTTCTGCATTTTTCCTGTTGTTTGTGGGGCACAGGAGTCAGCCTTTGCTTGACTGGCTTCTAGTCCTGGGGTCACACTGAGCACAGAGCCTCTAACCTGAGATTGTGCACACACTTACTAAAAGGGATTCTTTTTTTTTTTTTTTT
>PVJC01000146.1:75924-158329 GCA_004026665.1 Murina feae | reverse complement strand
TGTCTGCATAATATTCTTCATTTCAGTCAGTGTATGATTCATTTCTAGTTGGTCCTTTATCATATCCTTGAGGGTCTCATTAAATTTATCGGCAGTCTCTAGCATTTTCTTGAAAAACCTAATAACCGTGGTTTTGAACTCTATATCCTGTCGTTTTCTTTCCTCCATCTCTGTCATTTGTGACCTGTTTCTTTGTCTCTGCATTTTGGCTGCTTCCCTTTCTGATTTAGGCGATCACTGCAAGGAATTAACCTCTAAGCCACTTGGTTATGAGAGTCAGCTGTGTCTACAGTGGGAGAACTTCTGTGCTGGAGACCCCCTTATGGGGCAAGAGTTGTTTCAGTGGGGTTTTTATGCTCACTGCATCTGCCCCGAGTGTATTCCTTGTGGATCTGTTTTGTTTAGGTTAGTCCCTCTCTGGCCACTGGGTGAGGCTGGCTCCTGTATCTTTAAGGAGGTGTTGCTGCAGAAGCCTCTGACGCACTTGGGAGGGGCGGGGCCTCGGGGAGTTCACCGGGCGAGGCGGAGCAAATAGCTATGGCGCTTCTCAGCCCTGCGCTGAGAGACACCAGGTCTCTGTGTCCCACGGTAATTGCTGCAAGCAACACTGAGAGAAACCCGCTTTGGGTTTCCACCCGGTGCCAGTCAGTCCCCCTTCTCTGGGTGTCTGTGGGACCTCAGAAACTCGCCTGGAACTGGAGTTCAGAGCCGCTGGGAGCTTGTGGCTTTCTCCGTTTTGGAAGAGAACCACGACTTCCGGTACCAGCCCTTCCCCAAGCCCGTGCGCGCGCCTCTGTACCTCTGTACTTTGCTTCCGCTGCTCCTCTGAGTCTCAGACTCTTCTCTAGTTGTAGGATTTTCACTCAGCCAGCCGTCCTGTGGGTGCGAGTGGTGTCCATGTGTTCTTTTCGTGGTTTTTCTGAAATAGTTGTTCACAGCTGCATATACGGTGTCTACCCTATGCCGCCATCTTCGAGAATGCCGGTGCTAAGCATTTTCTGATGAAAGTGATAAAGCAACACACCTCTTATCCAGAGGAGTCTATATGGAGCAAAGTAGCTGTGGGGTAGGGGCAGAAGGGGAGACATGAGCACTTCTTGCAGCATTTTGCAGGGGTTTGAGGTATAAAATTCAGGAGTGCCTTTTGAGAGGGGGATGCGAGGCATGAAAAAACAAAAGACCAATTCCTGTCCTCTGGGATGACTGACCTCTCTCTGAGAACTAGCACCAGTTAATGCAGGATGTCTTCAGCACCTTATATTGCTTCACGGAGACTGGCTTAGCATATTTTTATCTCTGGGACTCAAGAAGGGGACCTAAAGTGATATGAAGTTTGGAGGAAGAATATCAAGAATACAGACTTGCTTCCAGCCAGACAGGACCATTTCCTTGTTTAAAGTATAGCTTACAATTTGGCACCTTCCTGCGTTGGCTCCTGCCATTTCTCCTAACAAGAGCACTCTCCCTCTTCCTCCCTCTTTCCAATTGTTACCCTCTCTTCAAGGCCTAGTTCAAATTCTTCTTTTGCGAAGACTTTCCAGATCGTATGGGGAAGAGCAACATTTCCTTCCTCTGAACTCTTTTGAGTCTTACTGTTCACACATTCATGACATTTGGCTATGAATGATTTGGGGGCAGCTCAAGTAACAAACTAACTAATTAACGAATTGACTAAGTAACTCTGAAGTCTTTGGTTTGTTTGGTTTTCAAAGGTCATGCTTCCTTTGGTGCTTAAAAATCACAAGTGTCCAAACTGGGATCCAAAATGACAACTGAAAGCTTCGGAGTTTACTGGATCCACTCCCATGTAATTCCCAGAGGAAGGCTTACTTTTTCTGCCAACCTATGCTGTTTCTGCAGATCATCTGGCCATCTTGTGATCAGCTTCTCCAACTGCTATGCTTTCCCCATACCTCCTCATCCCAAGTGCAGACAAAGACCCCACTGTTAACCGACAAAGCACACCAGAGATCTACCAAAAAAGCTTGTCAAAAGCTTTGGAATAATAGGAGGGAATTCTAGTATAGAAAACTTATAGAACTAGATAACAAAAATTATTATTCCTAGAGTCCAGCAGTCATATACCTACACAGGTGTTTTTTTTTTAATGTATACTTTCCTGATCCCTCATTATGCTGCCATATTGTCTTCTGCCGTGTAGTGCCCTCCCTATATCTCACTCTGCTCTGTTTGCCCTGGGTGCAGGACCCAGGTCTCTGAGGCCCATTGAGAAGGAAAAACCCCACTTTGGCCATAAGCCAATTTTCTAGGAGACATTATATTCCTCAGAGATAGATCTCTTCTCACAATGCAACTCATCTCAATGTCATGAAAAACAGCAATGTAGCTGTCCATACTACCAAAGCAATCTATAGGTTCAATGCAATTCCTATCAAGATATCAATGACATATTTCACAGAACTACAACAAATATTTCAAAAATTTATATGGAACCACAAAATATCCCTAACGCTACAGCAATCTTGAGAAAAAAAGAACAAAGTTGGAGGATTTACACTACTTGATATCAAAGTATGTTAGAAGGTCATAGTAATCAAATCAGCATGGTACTTGCAGAAAAACAGACATATAGGTCAATGGAACAAAATAGAAAGCCCAGAAATAAATCCACACCTTTATAGTCAATTAATATTTGACAAAAGAGGCAAGAATATACAATGGGGGTAAAGATAGTCTATTTTATAAATAGAGTTGAAAAAATTGGACAAATACATATAAAAAAGAAAAGAAAGAAAACAGACCATCTTCTTAAACCATACACAAGAGTAATCTTAAAATGAATTAAAGATTTAAATCTTAGACTTGAAACCATAAAAATCCTAGAAAAAAACATAGGCAGTAAAATCTCAGGCATTTATCTTAGCTATATTTTTCTGATATATCGTCTTGGGCAAGGGAAACAAAAGAAAAATAAACAAATGTAATTAGATCAAACTAAAAGTTTTTGCACAGCAAAGGAAACCATCAACAAAATGAAAAAGACAGCCCAGAATTAAGAAACCAAGATGGTGGCATAGGTAAATATCAGAATTGCGGCCGTGCTCAACCATTTCAAAATCACAATGAAAAGAAAAAATGGACACCACCCAGACCCACAGGAAGGCTGGCTGAGTGGAAATTCTACAACTAGAAAGAGACTGAGACCCAGAGGAGGTGCAGAAATAAAGTGCAGAGGTACAGAAGTGCACGTGAAGGGGCTTGCGGAAAGGGCTGGCAGCATTTCATATCGGAGGGAGGCACAAGCTCCTGACGGCTCTGAACTTCAGTTCTAGGCGAGTTTCTGGGGACACAGAACCATACGGGGAGGAGCTGGACTGTCAGGCACTAGGAGGAACTCCAGAGTGGCTTGAGACCCGGTACCTCTTAGGGCAGGGCTGATAAGCAGCCATAGCTGGTTGCTCCGCCCTGTAGACTCCCTGAGACCCCGTCCCACCCAAGCTGTGTGCATATAAAAGGCTGGGTAGCCTCAGGCAAAGGCTAAATTAGCACCTCCTTAGAGATCCAAGAGCCAGTATACCCAGTGGTCAGAGTGGCACCACCCAGATTACAATTCCTCAGATCCATAAGGGACACTCTCAGGAGGCAGACTCAGTGAGCACCAAAGCCCCACTAAAATAACTCTTGCCCCATGAGGGTGTCTCCAGCACAGAAGTTCTCCCACTGTAGACACAGCTAATTCTCATAACCAAGTGGCTTGGAGGTCAATTCCTCTCAGTGATCACCTAATACATAAAGCCACTCTATCAACCCAGGGAAGCAGCCAAAATGTGGAGACAAAGAAACAGATCACAAATGACAGAAAAGGAGGAAAGCAAATGACAGGATATAGAGTTCAAAACCATGGTTATAAGGTTTTTCAAAAATTTTCTAGAAACCTCTGATAAACTTAGTGAGACCTTCAATAAGTCTAAGCACACACTGGCTAAAATAAAGAATATTATACAGAGATCCGACAACAGACTAGAGGAATGCAAGAATCACGTCAAATAATTGAAATATGAAGAAGCAAAAAAAACACCCAAATGAATAAGCAAAAAGAAAAAAGAATCCAAAAATATGAAGACAGTGTAAGGAGCTGCTGGGACAACTTCAAGTGTACCAACATCAGAATTATAGGGGTGCCAGAAGAAGAAAGAGAGCAAGATATTGAAAACCTATTTGAAGAAATAATGACAGAAAACTTCCCCTACCTGGTGAAAGAAATAGACTTACAAGTCCAGGAAGCACAGAGAATTCCAAACAGAAGGAATCCAAGGAGGACCACACCAGGACACATCATAATAAAATGCCAAAGGCAAAAGACAAAGAGAAAATCTTAAAAGCTGCAAGAGAAAAGCAGTCAGTTACCTACAAGGGAGCATCCATATGACTGTCAGCTGATTTCTCAACAGAAATCATGCAAGCCAGAAGGAAGTGGCAAGAAATATTCAAAGTAATGAATAGCAAGAACCTACAACCAAGATTACTTTACTCAGCAAAGCTATCATTCAGAATTGAAGGTCAGACAAAGAGCTTCACAGACTAAAAAAAGCTAAAGGAGTTCATCACCACCAAACCAGTATTATATGAAATGCTGAAAGGTATCCTTTAAAAAGAGGAAGAAGAAAAAGTAAAGATAAAAATTATGAACAACAAATACATATCTATCAACAAGTGAACCTAAAAATCAAGTGAATAAAAAAATCTGATGAACAGAATAAACTGGTGAATAGAATAGAATCAGAGGCATAGAAAGGGAGGGGACTGACAATTTTCAGGGGGAAAAGGGTGTTGGGGATGCGGGAAGAGACTGGATAATAATCGTACACCTATGGAGGAGGACAGTGTGTGTGTGTAAGGGCAGAGGATGGGGTAGGAACTGGGAGGAGGGGAGCTATGGGGGGAAAAAGAGGAACAACTGTAATAATCTGAACAATAAAGATTTAAACCAAAAAAATATTAAAAATTCTACAATTAAAAAAAAAGAAAAGAAAAAGACAGTCCACTGAATTGGAGAACATGTTCATTAATGATACATCTAATAAGGAGTTAATATCCAAAAATTTTAAGGAACTTACACAACTCAATACTGAAAAAACAAACAATCCAGTTTAAAAGTGGGCAAAGGCCTTGGCCAGGTGGTTCAGTTGGCTGGAGCATTGTCCAATACATCAAAACATTGAGGATTTGATTCCCAGATGGGATGCCTATGGGAGGCAACTGATTGATGTTTCTCTCTCTTCCTCTCTCTATAAACAAACAAACAAACAAACAAACAAACAAGAACATATCCCCAGGTGAGGATAAAAAAAGAAAAATTTTTAAAAATTGGCAAAGGATCTAAATAGACACTTCTCCAAAAAGGACATATAGATGGCCAATAGACATGAAAAGATGCTCAGGGTCACTAATCATCACAGAAATGTAAATTAAAAAAGCACAAGGAGATATCACCTCACACCTGTCAGAATGGCTATCATCAATAGGTCAACAAACAGCAAGTGTAGGTGAGGATGTGGAGAAAAGGAAACCCTCATGAAAAGTTTGTGGGAATGCAGATTGGTGCAGCCACTGTGGAAAGCAGTATGGAGTTACCTCAAAAATAAAAAATGGACCCTGACTTGTTTGGCTCAGTGGATAAGCGTTGGCCTGTGGACTAAAAGGTCCCAGGTTCGATTCTGGTCAGGGGCATGTACTGTGGTTTTGGGCACATCCCCAGTGGGGGGTGTGCAGGAGGCAGCTGATCGATGTTTTTCTCTCATTGATGTTTCTGATTCTCTGTCCCTCTCCCTTCCTCTCTGTAAAAATCAATAAAATATATTTTAAAAAATAAAAATAAAAAATGAGCCCAGCCAGCGTGGCTCAGTGGTTGAGCATCTACCTGTGAACCAGGAGGTCACAGTTTGATTCCCGCTCAGGGCACATGCCAGGTTGCAGGTTGGATCTCCAGTGTGGGGCATGCAGGGGGCAGCAGATCAATGATTCTCTCATCATTGATGTTTCTCTCTTTCCTTCTCCCTTCCTCTTTGAAATCAATAAAAATATATTTTAAAAAAATTAAAGCCCTAACCAGTTTGGCTCAGTGGATAGAGCGTCGACCTACGAACTAAAGGGTCCAGGTTTGATTCCAGTCAAGGGCATGTACCTTGGTTGCTGGTTGTGGATACATCCCCAGTAGGAGGTGTGCAGGAGGCAACTGATCAATGTTTCTCTCTCATCGATGTTTCTAACTATCCCTCTCACTTCCTCTCTGTAAAAAAAAAATCAATAAAATATATATAAAAAATAAAAATGGAACTTGCCTTATAACCTAGCAATTCCACTTCTGGGAATATATCTGAAGAAGCCCAAAAACACTAATTGGAAAGAATATATGCACCACTATGTTCATTGCAGTATTATTTATAATAATATCCAAGATTTGGAAGCAGCCCAAGTGCCCATCAGTTGAGGAGTGGATAAAAAAAAAAATCTGTGGTACTACAATATTATACTACTCAGCTATAAAAAAAGAAAAGAAAAGAAAAGAAAAGAAAAGAAATCTTACCTTTTGTGACAGCATTGATGGACCTGGAGAGCATTATGCTAAATGAAAGAAGTCAGCGATTTCACTTAAATGTGAAATCTAGTGAACAACATAAACTAACAAACTCATAGATATAGAGGACAGACTGACAGCAGTCAGAGGAAAGTGGGCTTGGGGGTTAAGTGTAAAAGGTGAAGGGATTAAGCAATAAACAAAACAAAACTCATAGACACAGACAATGGTATGGTAATTACCAGAGAGCAAGAGGGGTAGAGGAGTTAGGAGAGGGTAAGGGTGGTAAACACATAATACAATATACAGATGATGTATTGTAGAATCATACATCTGAAATCTATATAATTTTATTAACCAATGTCACCCAAATAAACCCAATAAAAATTAAAAACAAACACAGTCTATTCCCAAAATTTAATCAGAAAATTGGTGGTAATTTAAAAGAGACTTATTCTGGCTTCTAGGTATTACATATTCAAGAACATTAGAGTTCAAGCTTATAGAATACTCCATTTTAATATTTAAGTGTTGTATATCTTACAGAAATCAGCAGGAAAGTAAAGCATTGAAGAAGAGAATGGTTCAAAGGAAATCGGGGGGACCGGTCTCTCCTTTTTGAAGACTCAGTTTGTGTCTGGCAATGGATAGGTAGTGTCTTGAGAAAGTTACACTAACAAAAATGTACTTAAGGGTGATGAACATTTAAGAATGACACTTTATTAGTTTGCATGGGAAATAGGACTGCCAGACCAGACATGCTGTTCCCTGGGTGGTCGCTCACTCACTTTGCCCTCTTCCGCCTAGTCTGAACCACTCGATGAATTTTCTTTGACCCTTTGTAAAAGAAAAGCATGTTTTCCCGTCTCTGTCAGTGGGTGTTTAGTTTGGAGGAGTCTCAAAAAGCAAGTAGTACTTTCAAAAGAGATAAAAATTCCTCCCTAGTCATTCTGCCTGTCAGGTTGTAATGTAGGCAGTGCTTTGCCCACTGGATACGTTATGATATTCCAAAAGAGCAGGGGCAGCCACTCTGTGGAGAAACTCATCTTTCCAGGGACAGAGCTCCTGGGAACTACAAAGGACAGCCATGAGGTGTACTTCTCTCCTCTATCACTGGGAACCTGCCTCCAGCTCGTGAGGAAGGCATTTATGTACAGCAAAGGTGAGAAGACACCAGAGAGGTGCTGTAAGTGCTTAGATACTTGCCAAGAACTTAGAAATGAGAGAAATAGGTGGTCCTAAATCAGTGGTTCCTTTTTCTTTTTAAAAAAATGTTTTTATTGCCTTCAGAGAGAGGAAGGGAGAGGGAGAGAGAGATAGAAACATCAATGATAGAGAATCATTGATCAGCCGCCTCCTGCACACCCCCTACTGGGAATCGACCCCCCCGAAACCCAGGTGTATGCTCTGACCAGAATCTACTTGTGCCCTTCTGGTTCATGGGTTGACACTCAACCACTGAACCACACTTGTAGATCCCAAATCAGTGGTTCTTAATATTTTTTGAATCAGAAAGCCATTTGAGAATTTGGCTTTTCCCACTTCCCTCCCAATTTATATACATAGTAGGTTTACATACACTATTTTGCATATAATTTAAGGCATTTCCCAGCATACCCTGCAGTTCATCTGTAGACTTTCTGCTCCATACTATGAACTCTGGAGGCAAGGACTGGGCTTGTTCTCTGATGTGTGTGTGTCCAGCATCTACTGAAAGTGCCTGAGATGTAGGAGGTATCAATAAATGTTTGTTGAGTGGCAAAGAGCAGAAGCAAACCTGCACTTGACCAACGAAGGGCAGGCCAGTGGCATCAGTGCCTTTAGAGGCTCTGCTAATGATATCTCTATCTCTATTCTTGACATTTAAGACCTGACTGATTCTTCAAATTCTGTGGTCCTTTATTCTTCAAATTCTCTGGTCTTGACCTCATCTGGTGATCTGAGACATGCTGGGTCACTTGTGGTTGCAGGGAAGAGAAATGTCATAGGGAGGGTTTTCACATTGCTACCCAGTTTTTGCCATGGCTTTCATATCAATTTATTCTAAATGCTTCTCTGAAGTTAATATTCAGTTATTTATGCATGCTGTATTTACTGAGTATCTTCGGGTCTACTGTGCTCCAAGAGGATGCATGGTAGATGCTGAAGTGTTTGAATTTAAATGAGGGTCAGAGTTCTAATCTTCATTTTATTAGATTTATTTATGCAAATAGATATGAGGGGGCATTTCTTACCTATATTTGCTGCAGAATTCAAGGCACTAATGTAAGTGGAAGCTCTGAGGAATGGGGTCAGGTAGCATGTCTATGGTGCCAGCCTGGGGATGATGTTATCTGCTCTTCCCAGCTGCACTGGAACCCCAGCTCTTGCCTAGCCAAAATATGCTGTTGTCCTAGCTTATTAATAGACATTTTGCCTTATTATTCTTTAAATTGTTCAATTACTCTTTTTTGTTACTCTTGTTCTCCATAACCTCTTCATATATTTGGTGCTGTTGATACGCCTACCATCTTGAATTTCTCCTTCCCCACTTGTATGATTCCGTTTCTGTTGTTTTGTTTTCTGACTCCTCTCGTTTCCATGTGACTCTTTCTCCTGCCTTTTAAATGAAGGCCTTCACTGAGGTTCCATTCTTTTTTCTTTGCATAAACTTCTCCAGAGTATATAGTTTCATATTCACTTATTTGCTCACTCACTCAGTCATTGTTGAGCTTTTCCAGTGTCCCTTACATGGTGTTAGACTTGAGGAATACCAAAAGGGTTAAAACCTAGTTTTTGCCTTCAGGGAATCATATAACTGCTAAACGGTAGCCTGATCCAGGACCTGGCTCTTTCTACTCACATCCCAGTGCTCATTAACTCCAATGTAAAGACTTTAAGGCTCAATTTTAAGCTCATATCTACCATGCATCCTGTGTATGCACGTCCAGCCTTCACTGATTTTTTTTCTCCTCCAAACGGCTGCCATAGTCAGGAGAGCTGGGTTTTACTCCTTCATCAGTTTTGTTACCTTGGACAACTCATTTAACCTGTGTTGGACTTAATATCTCCACCTGTGGAATGAGAAGGTGGTAGCACTAGGATTCTCCCATCTCCAATTTCCATGGTTCTATGATCACATACAATTGGAGGGAGGTAGTGGCTAATATAAAACAGCAATTACCAGTATATAATGAAGCTAATGTTTAAAAAAAATGTTTAGCATGGTCATGAGAGTTGCTAGTACATCATAAAATTGTTGGTTGGGTCTGGAAAATATTTGTCCTTGTCCCCTATCATAATTAGTCAGTGGCTGGAACCATTAATAGGCTCAGATAAATGGAAGGCAGGCATGAGAGTGACTGGAGGTAAAGCAGAATGAAGGAGCAGCCTTAAACTTTCTGGGTATATTATTCTCATTGCTCTAAGCTTATTGGCTTTTATACTAATTTTATGGCTTAATGTATAAATTGATGAATGTCATTTATGTTAAGTAAATTTCTGTAAAGTATGAATTCTGCTTTGGACCTTAAAAGAGAACTCTGATTAGAAAGGTGATACTTTTTTCTTAGTCATCGACACTTTGAATTTAAAAAACAGAGGCCCAATCAAGCTAGCTGACTAAAAGAGTGTGTGTGTGTGTGTGTGTGTGTGTGTGTGTATGTGATGATAAAAGAGTATATGGCAATGAAATTGCGTCACACAGCATGGTTGAATCTCTCAAATATAGGTTGAACAAAAGATGACAAACACAAAACAATTCATGATTCCATTTATATGAATTTCAAAAACAGTCAAAGATAACCCATGTTGTTAGAAATCTGGATAAAGGTTACTTTTGGGATGGAGGTAGGGAGCTTAAAAGGGATTTCTGAGGTGCTAGTACCATTCTATCACTTGACCTGAGTGGTGGTTACATGAGTTTGTTCACTTTATTATAATTCATTGAGCTCATGATTTGTGCCCTTATGTGTAAATGTATTATAATAAAATTAAAAAAAGTTAAAAACATTCAAGTGGATTCCTGATTCCAAGTGTAAGAAAAGTATTTCTGGAGAGGGAGAACCCACTGTAGGTTTGAGCAGGAGGGACAAAAGTTGGGCTCTGGAGACTAGGTAGGTGGAAAAGACACATGGGGACACAAGGCCATTTGGGGGCAGAGTAAAAATAGTGGTTAGACTGAATGAAAGATGAGTATGAGAGTATGTAAGGTGGGAGTCGAGGCTAGGAGGTAATTCTGGGAGAGATTGGGCGTGGGGCTCTTGAGTGTCAGGCTGAGCTGCTTGGGGTGTTTTTTTTTTGGATGGTAGAAGATTACGGAAGATTTAGTATATTGATAGAAATGCTTTAGGATATTGGAGAGGGTAATACTAGGTAGTATGGAGTAAACACAATTGTCATGATGGGACTAGGGATGGGGGCAGATAAAGGACTGTGCATGGTGAGGCTCTCTAAGATATTCCCTGTGGTGTTAATGTTGGCTCCTATTCTGACTTCAGTTCTTGCTAGTGTAGACATGTTGGAGTTTGCAGTTTTTCCTAAGTGGGCCTCAGGGGCCTCAGGCTCAGGCGTGGTATTCAGGGGCATTGTGAATTGTGCCCCTGAGGATTCCCCATGATTGGATCCTTTCCTAAAAGTGTATGTTCTCACCTGCCCTGCCTTGCCCTGCCTCGCCCCAGTGCAAGTCAAAGCATGGGATCCAAATGTAAAACCCTTCCACAGTATTGCTCCTTTCAGCCCTGAGAGTGCAGTCAGTTTGCGGCAGTAGAAGTCTCAGCATTACAGTGCCCAAGCCCGGGTTGCCATGTGGGCAGGACCTGCTGGAGGTGGCTAGTCGGCCTTATCTAGGCTAATGTGAGTATTGTTGAGCCTCCCCTGTAAGCGTTGCTCTGGGTATTATTATTATTATTATTATTTTAAAATATATTTTATTGATTTCAGAGAGGAAGGGAGAGAAAGAGAAACATCAATGATGAGAGAGAATCATGGACCAGCTGCCTCCTGTTCATTCCACACTGGGAATGGAGCCTGCAACCTGGGCATGTGCCTTGACTGGGAATCAAACCATGACCTCCTGGTTCATAGGTCAATGTTCAACCCCTGAGCTATGCCCGCCGGGCTTACTTTTTTAAAATATGTTTTTATTGATTTTAGAGAGAAGAAGGGAGATGGAGAGAGAAATAGAAACATCAATGAGAGAAAAACATTGATCAGCTGCCTCCTTCATGCCCCCTACTAGGGATCTAGTCTGTAACCCCGGCATGTGCCCTGACTGGGAATTGAACTGGTGATCTCTTCATGTATGGGATCACATTCAACCAACTGAGCTACACCGACAGGGGCTCTGAGTATTATTATGTGGAATGTGGGGGGACAGAGGGTAGTTTCTTCATTCTGAAATCTTAGGCAAGGAGGGTTAAGCAAAATTCTCACGTATAGAAGCAGCTTCCCTTTGTCTTTCCTCTTTGTAGCCAATTAGATACACTGTTCAAGAAGAAAACAATTTAAGCAAAATTGTGACCTGACAGGATGTATCCCAGGGCAGAACTGATAGTGCTCCAGGGTGGATGGCCACTATCTCAGTGGGGACAAGGAAAACCGGATTTGCTCTTTGCCAAAATTGCAGGACATCAAAGTTTCTAGAAATAATAGCAACACTCGATATGATGGTTTATGATTTCCTAAGGCACTTGGTATGAATTATCTTATTTTCCATTTTGAGCTTCTCAACACAGCTGTGAGAAAGATGGGGGGAAAGAGCACTATCTCTGCTTGTCCTGTGAAGATTCATGTACAGCCTGGCTAGCATGGCTCAGTGGTTGAGTGTTGACCTATGAACCAGGAGGTCACAGTTTGATTCCCATGGCAGGGTCACTGGCTCAATCCCTAGGCAGCCAATCAATGATTCTCATCATTGATGTTTCTATCTCTATCCCTTCCTCTCTGACATGAATAATATATATATGTATTATTAATAATAACTACACATATACATATATATATATGTGGGGTGTGTGTGTGTGTGTGTGTGTGTGTTCATGTGCAGATGTCCAGAAAGATAAGGTGATTTGTCCAGTCTTAAGGATGGTAAGAAGTGGAACTTGAAACCAGGTCTCCTGACTCCAAATCCAGAGTTTTCTTGATGGACTAGTTATATTACCCCTTGTCAGGATTTGACTGTCTTGCAGTATAATGGGTATAAAGTTACCTTGTTATTGTCTTAATATGCATGTCCCTAATTACTGATGATATCAAACATTTTTTGTATATTTTATTGGCTATATTTCTTTCCTTCTTAATAGAATTCAGATAAAATGTTTAGCTCATTTTTTTTATTGGGTTGCTTTTCTATCATGGCTTTGAAAGAATCAATATATTGATTATATATTACAGATAATAAACATTTGTCCATTATTTATGTCACATTTGTAATTTAACTTTATTTTGGGGGTCTTTTAATAAACAATAATTCTTAATTTTAATGTAGTTTAATTTATCAATATTTTCTTTTTTTGTTTATCATTTCTCAGATCTTTAATGAGTATTTTTTTACCATAAGGCCCAAAATAATATTCTCCTATATTTTCTCCTGAAAGCTTTCATTTTTACATTTAATATTTTTGTCCATCTAGAATGGATGTAAGTATCTGATATGAAGTGGGGAATCCAATGTTATATTTTCCCATATGCACAATCAGCATAACCAGCTTCCGTTCACCTCTGACACATATCCCTGTTTCATATTTGTGTGGGTCTGTTTCTTGGCTCTCTATTTTGTTCTGCTGGTCAGTTTGTGTGTATTTGTGCCAATACCATCTTGATTTAATTAGCTATTTTTATGTCTTGTATGTATTAGGGCAAACCCTGCCCCTCCCAGTTTCTTCTTCTTCAGCAATGTCTTGATTATTGTAGGACTTCTGCTGATTTACATTTAATCCCCAAGGTAAGATCATAATGTTGCTATAAGTTTACACCTTGCTTTAAAAAACTTAATAATACCTTGTGGCTATTTTGTTATTACATAAAAGTTGTCATTTACATATTATGGTAAAATATAATTTTTAATGGCTGCATAATGTTATTATTTATAAGTGTCTATTTATTCCATCTTCCATTTTTGGATATTAAAATTGTTGCTAAATTTTCATTATTATAAGCAATTCTGTGGTGAATGCTGTTGCAGCAAAATCATTGAAAACTTCCATGACTTCCTTTTGGGTGGATTTCTGAGTTGAAGATTTGCTCCATTTTAAGAATTTTGATACAAATTGCTATATTATTTTTAGAAAGTTCATATAAACCATGTAACAGGGTAGGACTTAAGGCAGACACCTTGTTAACAATTATAATGATCATTTAACAAAGTTTTAATTTGATAGGCAAATAATTTGAAACAAGTTACATTTAGATTACATATCTAAATTTGGGTTGGATTAACACATTTTATGTTCATATTTTTCTAGTGAACAGCCATGGGTTTTGTACACCGAACACTCCTCTAAGCACCTTCTCCTTTTGTTCCATCAGAGGAATTGAGCCCTGCCCCCGAGGCCCATGGCCAATCAGACTGCCACTGTGGGGGAGTTTATTTTGCTGGGATTTGCCCTCAGCAGGCAGGTGGAGCTGCTGTTCCTGGTGCTGCTGCTGTCCACATTCCTGCTGACCCTCCTGGGGAACCTGCTCATCATTTCCATTGTGCTGTCCTACTCCTGTCTCCCCACCCCCATGTACTTCTTCCTGTGCAACCTCTCTATCCTGGACATCCTCTTCACCTCAGTCATTTCTCCAAAAGTGTTGGTCAACTTAGCATCTGGGGATAAAACTATTTCCTTTGCTGGGTGTATCACCCAGTGCTATTTCTACTTCTTCCTGGGCACAGTAGAGTTTCTTCTGCTGACAGTCATGTCCTATGATCGCTATGCTGCTGTCTGTTACCCGCTGCAGTACAGCACCATCATGAGACCTTCTGTCTGCATTGGGACTGTTGTGTTTTCTTGGGTGGGAGGCTTCCTATCTGTGCTCTTCCCAACCATCTTCATCTCTCAGCTGCCCTTCTGTGGCTCCAACATTATCAACCACTTCTTCTGTGACAGTGGGCCTTTGCTGGCCTTGCAGATACCACTGCGATTGAGCTGATGGATTTCATGCTTTCGTCCACCGTCATCCTCTGTTGCATAGTCCTTGTGGCCTATTCCTATACGTACATCATCTTGACGATAGTGCGCATTCCTTCCTCAAGTGGAAGGAAGAAGGCCTTTAACACCTGTGCTTCCCACCTGACAATAGTCATAATTTCTAGTGGCATCACAGTGTTTATCTACGTGACACCCTCCCAGAAAGAATATCTGGAGGTCAACAAGATCCCTTCAGTACTGAGCAGTGTTGTGACTCCATTCCTCAACCCCTTTATATATACTCTGAGGAATGACACGGTGTTGGGGGTCCTAAAGGACGTGTGGGTCAGGGTTCAAGCAATTTTAGAAAAAAGGATGATGACAATGCTGAGGAGCAAATTGTCCTCTTACAAAGGTCAATAAGGAGGGGCTAGTCCCTCTTCCTCTTCACCACCATGTACGCAGTGTATCCGTTCCCTGCTGTAGAAAGATAGGACTTGCTATAGCAAAGAGATGAGCTAGCTGAGGGATCCTGAATGGTTTCTAGTGGAAAGAAGACAGGGACTTGAACTCTAGCCTTTGTTCTAACTTGAACTCTGTGGCCACAGCTGTGTCACTGTATCACGAGCCACTGACCTCTAGTGCTCTCCTTGGAAGTGTGTCAGGGCTGGACTTGATGATCTCTAAGTCGCATCCAGAATGAATATTCTAGGAATTACAGAAGAGCCTTGCAACCTGTGTCCTATTCCAAGTCCCAGCATGTTTGGCCCTGTTTCCTCATGGATCCTGACCACAACTCTTCTACCAGCTGACACACAGGCCCTTCTGGTCCCCTCCTCATGGATCCTCTTTCCTTCCATCTTCTCTAGGAACCTTTCTAAAAATAACCTTTATTGCCCTAACCAGTTTGGCTCAGTGGATAGAGCATCGGCCTGCAGACTGAAGGGTCCTGGGTTTGATTCTGGTCAAGGGCATGTACCTTGGTTGCGGGCACATCCCCAGTAGGGGGTGTGCAGGAGGCAGCTGATCGATGTTTCTCGCTTATCGATGTTTCTAGCTCTCTATCCTTCTCCCTTGCTCTCTGTAAAAAAAAAAAAAAAACAACAATAAAATATATTTAAAAACAATAAAAAATAAAAATAACCTTTATTATTCTCTAGTCCACTGTCATATCCTCAGTGAACATTTGTAATGATTGTGGTGGATATATGTAGTCTGTGTTATTTATTTATTTATATTTTTAAATTAAATATGTTTTTATTAATTTTAGAGAGGAGGAGAGAGAGAGAGAGAAACATTGATGTGAGAGAAACATTAATTGGTTGTCTCATACATGCACCCCAAATCTGCAACCAGGGCATGTGCCCTGACTGGGAATCAAACTGGCAACCCTTGGTGCACAAGATAATACTCCAACCAACTGAGCCACACCAGGTGGGCTGCAGTCTGTGTCATTTAATAATACTGCTTTCTATAATAGAACATATTTATAATATCCAACATGCTCACATTCACATGCTCACATGACCCTTTTCCTTCAGAATCCAGTGATTGACACATGGGTGGATGATCTGAAGCACAATCCATTGCTTTACCAGTGATCTACGCAGAACCTGTGCGGCTTGGCTGGGACAGATAAATTGTGTCTCTTTTTGAGAGTTTGAACCAAGAGATGGAGAGACTGTACCACACAATGATGATGCTCCCCATGGAAGCTTGAGTAGGTTTGGCACCTGGAGTGGCCATTTTGGGGGTCATGTACAAGCTGATGCATAATTAGAGGACACCAATATGACCATTAAAGAGAATGGAGTTGGTGTGGGAGAAAAATAGGGAGAGATAGAGGACAGTCCTCTCAGCTGCGGAGTGAAGGGCCCTCTTCTCTAATGACTTCCCAGGTCAGGGAGCTGGCAGAGTTTTGTTTCCTATTCCTGGGTTGGATGAGGTTGCTTATATCCATAAATCAAACGGCCACACCTGCCAGGGCAAGGCCACTCACATTTAAGTAAAAGAGTTCAGCCCATCAGATAGAAAGCTTGAAAAGAAGGGAGGAGGAAGCAGCTTGAGAGCACTTGACAGGTAGCAGGAAATGGCTATGTGTGCAGATATGAGGATAAAGGTGAACAAAGAAGAGTTTTTCTTCTTGCAATCTGTGCTTCAGTTGATCTGTACTTGGCTCCCACCTTTACACTCATTCCATTTCCGAGATCAAATGGGAAGTAGCTTTCCCCCTCCCTCAGAAGACCGAGCCTTACATACAGCCTGTCTTGTAGTCCTAGAAAGCCTGGCGATTGGAATAATGAAACGGAGGGTCCGTATGACTTTGATTAAATTTAACTTTAAAATCTAGCTCTAGAAATCATCTCTCTCTCTGTATCCCCTCAGAGACCTAGCCTTCCATCCTCCCCCACCCCATAATCAGCAACCCCTGAGGCAGAAGATAATAGTTGCAACCTGACTGATGACACAAGGACTGGACCTCTGGCAGGCTAAAGGTAACATTTGACCTAAGTTATGTTTTAGTTTCTGAGCCCTAAAGTGGAACGACCCCTGGCTACTTTCCCATGAAACTGGACAGAGGGATTCAGGAAAAGACCTCAGAACTGTCTTGTGATTTTGCTCTAAGTAATCTGTAACCTATACACCTTCAGGGATCAGTTTGTTTAGAGCACAAACTTATCTCCTTATTGGCCAATGAAATATCAAACTATTTTTCTTTCTATACTGCAAACTTCTGCTCATTAATTTCTTTGGGCCAGTGCCTGCACACAGGGGGATCCAAGGAAAAACGTTGGGGTTCTGGTAACAACGGTGTGTCCAAGTGGGCCCCAGCAGACTGCTCTAGTCTGTGATGTGACTTCTTTTTCCCAATGTATCTGTGAACCTCTCAGAGTGCTGTTCCAGTCTGCAACAGGTAGAAGCCAGGGCCAGGGTTGGAGGTGTTGCTCCCAGGCCTCCAAACTTGTATGGCTCCTCCTAGTCCTTTACATGGTCATCAACTAGAGAATGGGAGCTTGTCTTCCTAGGTTTGGGGGAAGGCTCTGTGCATCTGTTAACATCAATGAACCCCCTTAGTATTCTGTCTAGGAGTATACTATTCTCATAAAAGTGTCGGGCCATGACTGTTTTTCCTCTTTAACCCTAGTGAAGAGTGGTGTTTAGTAGGTTAAAGACAAACACTTTTCTAGCATAACTAGTGGCCTGTTGCACAAAGATTCGCGCAATAGGCCTTCCTTCCCCTGGCTGCCAGCACTGGTTTTCCTCTGGCACCCGGGACTCAAGCCTTTAGTTTGGCCACAGCAGCGAGGCTTGGCTTCTCCATTCCGGCTGCTCCCAGCTCATCGTTTTTTTTCCAGCTCCTCCTGTGGCGCCCAGGGTGGACTGCAAGCCTGGGCTGCCACCGGCAACCCAGTCCCCCAGCCCCTAATTGAGTGGAGCAGACTAGAAGACTGGGTTGCTCCTGGCGACCCAGGCCCCCAGCCCCTCCTTGAGCAGAGCTTAGGGCAGTGGGAAGCTTGGCTTCCTCCCTTACCAGGAATAACTTAATCCTCCTGCTCGCTCCAGCCCCATGACCACTGCCATCTTCAGTCATCTTCAGTCTTCCCTCTGCACCTGTGTATGCAAATTAACCACCATCTTTGTTGGATTGATTTGCATAGTCATTCTGATTGGCTGGTGGGTGTAGCGGAATGGCAGAGTAATGGTTAATTTGCATGTTTCTCTTTTATTAGTGTAGATAATGCTGAATGTATGCTATGAAAAACAGTCAACATCACCAAGTGAAGAAATGGTTTGTCTTGAGCTATTTCACCTGGATGGATTTGGGACTGACCCTCAAAAATTTCAATCATCTCACTTGCTTCTTGTAAGACACCAGGACCCTAGGGGAGGGGAGACGAGAGAAGTCTAAAGAAAGAGCTAAGACTCCATGCAATGAGGACTCTTTTCTCATAAGATGAGAAAAGAGATGCTTTGCACCGTTCATTGGACATTGTGTTTGTTATCAGTCAATGGGATGATTTTCTAGGAAGTCATGAATTCGCTCTGCAGTTGTGGGCTTAGAGGGTGGTATGTCAGAGTGGGGAGATGTATTTGTTGGGATTTCATTACCCTTTGGACAATGACACCAGACTGCATTTTTAGCACACTTATTTTGGTGTACTTCCCAAGGAGGAAGTTAAATTTAGCACATTTTCTGCTAGCCCCTAAATAAGGAAAGACCTCCCTGATCTTGGATTAGTCACAGTCTTTTATGTCTAGCTATGGGATCTCTCCTTGTAAATTGCTAGTCCTCTGAGGAACCCAAGTTTATAACATGAACTGTAACCATAAATACTTAGAATATATGAAGAAAGGTACTGATTGAGTGGTATGTTCATAATGATCTCTGAGTCCTGGGAATGCTAGGAATGGCCCATTCAGAGAGAGAGAGTGTGTGTGTGTGCACATCTCAGGATGCACCCACATGTGTAGGCCTGGTAGTGTAAACAGGGCACTCTGGTTGACCTTCTTCAGGCCCTTCTTGCAATTGCTCCTGAGGAATGTGTTGGCATGGTGTCGGGAAAATCAGATCAGCATGTTGTGCAGCCTCTCAAAGTGGTTCTGGAGTAAGGAGATGAACTTTCAGAGCCAGAGGCCCTACTTCTCCACAGCAGGGCCTTCTGGGTCAGGTGTCAGAGACAGGGTCCCTTAGACCAGTGTTTGTAGATGGGGGCAGAAAAATCTCTTAGGGAATTTAAAAAATATATATTTTTATTGATTTCAGAGAGAAAGGGAGAGGGATAGATAGAAACATCAATGATAAGAGAGAATCACCAATTGGCTGCCTCCTGCACACTCCCTATTGCGGATTGAGCCTGCAACCCAGGCATGTGCCTTTGACTGGAATTGAACCCGGGACCCTTCAGTCCACAGGCTGACACTCTATACACTGAGCCAAACCAGCTAGAGCTTAGGAAATGTTTTTAAATATAGATGTCAAGGTCAGATTCCATCCAGATTTACCGAATAAACTATGGGGAATACAGTATAGGAATCTAATCTAATAAAAGCAATATGCAAATTTGACCCTCACTCCGTTACACCTAAGCCATGCTCACCAGCCAATCAGAGCAACTGTATGCAAATTAACCCAGCCAAGATGGCGGCTGGTAGCCATGGAGCTAGAGCAAACGGGAGGCTTCCATTGCACCAGCAATGGAGGAAACTGCCTGCCTAGGCTGGCTGGGCCTCTGCTCAAGGCAACAAAGTTTCAATTATAAAAGATAAATAAACCCCAGAAACCTGATTCCAGCCAGCCTTTCTGGGATGTTGGGTCAATGGGAACTGTAGGCAGCCTGAAAACGGCCCTCAGCCCCTCACCCAGGCTGGCCAGACACCCCAGTAGGAACCCGAACCCTGAGAGGGATGTGGGCAGCCTGAAAAAGGCCCTCAGCCCCTCACCCAGGCTGGCCAGGCACCCCAGCAGGGACCCGAACCCTGAGGGGGATGTGGGCAGCCTGAAAATGGCCCTCAGCCCCTCACCCAGGCTGGCCACACCCCCATGAGGTGAGGGTCCACACTGGGGGGCTTGGCCAGCCTGCAAATAGCCATTAGCCCCTCACCCAGGCTGACCAGACATATCAGCAGGTGGATATCTCCCGAGGGGTCCCAGACTGCGAGAGGGCACAGGCTGGGCTGAGGGACCCTCCTAGTGCACAAATTTTTGTGCACTGGGCCCCTAGTCTATATATATAAAAGCCAAGCAACTGGAATGATGGAACGACCAGAATGACTGGTCACTATGATGTGCACTGCAGTGGACAACTGGCCCATCAGGGCCCTGATCAGCCCCCCCAACCTCCTGTGGCACCTCCCCCTAGCCTGCCTGGCCCCCAAGTGGCTCCCCCCACCCTGATCAGGGGCAGTGCCGGCCAACCACCTGCCCGCAGCTCCTCTCCTCCACTGCCCTCCCCCCCCTTGCATGAATCCATGCACCGGGTCTCTAGTATTTTAAAAAATACCCAGTTGTTTTGTGAGCAGGTTTGGTTTGGTGACTACTGCCTCACTTGGCCTCGTCTCCAAAGGGGTGTTTACAATTCTTTTTGACTTTACCTCCTAAAGATTTTTGTGTCTTTCTCCTCTGTATGTCCACAGCCCACTGATCAAATCCAAGCTACCAGAATCTCTGGCCTGGACCACTGTAGTAGCCTCGAAGTTCCCAATCTGTACTCCACAAAGCAGCCAGAGTGGTCATGTCAAGTTTCAGGATGGATTGTCACACTCCCCACCCCACCATGACACTCAGTCCAGTTATTTTTTCCCTTTGCTTTCAGGATGAACACAACATTCTTTTCATGGCCAGAAAGCCTGCATGAGTAGGTTCCCACCCACCTCCTCAGCTTCATCTCATAGCCTCCATCCCTGCTAATAGACTTGCACTCAAAGTTCTCTCCAGCTACTCCTTCCCCTCCCTTTACACTTCAGGCTCCGCTGTTAGTACTTTTGAGGGAGATCTTCCCACCCTTCAGGGACAGCCCTTTTCAGGTGCAATTTTGTTTTTGTTTACATAATAATTGGATTAAGTGTGCATCTTCATGTAGATTGTAATTTGCCAGGAAGGTAGGGACCCCTTTTCTTCACCATTGTAGCCTTAGTGGTTGGTATGCAGTAAGCTCTAAATACAGGGTGGCACCCTGGTCAGTGTGGCTCAGTTTGTTGAGCATCCGCTGTGCACCAAAAGGTTGCCAGTTGGATTCCCAATCAGGGCACATGCCCAGGTTTTGGTTCAGTCCCTGGTCAGGGTGTGTGGGAGACAACTGATCAATGTTTTTCTCCAATTGATGTTTCTCTCTCTCTCTCTCTCCCTCTCCTTTGTTCTCACTCTCAAAAACCAATAAAAACATATTAAAATAAGTAAATACAGGGTTGGCAAAAGTAATTTACAGTTGTTTGTAGGGAAAATAGTACAGCTTGGCCAGAGCGGCTTAGTTGGTTGGAGTGTCCTCCTGGACAACGAAGGGTTTCTGGTTCTAATCCTGGTAAGGGCACATGCCTGGGTTTTGGGTTGGATCCCTGGTTGGGGTTGGGGCAAATATGAAAGGCAACTAATCAATGTCTCTCCCTCCCCTCCCCTTTTCTCTCTCTAAGCATATTCTCGAGTGAGAATTTAAAATATATAATAATAAACTAAAAAAAATAATACAATAATTAATATTAAGAAGACACTCTGTTTTGTGTACTCACAACTCTTTTTGCCCCACCTTGTATCTGCCCTCTACTTCATACGGCTGCGTTGGCGATCAGCACTTTTCAGTCACTGAGAAGACACGGGGTCTTGAGATGGATCAGAGCTTTATAATTATGCCCAGAGTTCCATTCACACATTTGTTCATTTATTCATCACGATATATGTGGCATTATGTGCCATTTGGAGCTGTGGATTTCTAGGTCTAGCTGGAGTCAGCCAGCACACAGTGGGAACTGTTGGTAATGATTTGAATACCTGGCATATCTCACTTATCTCGGTTCAGTGAAAACAAACATTTATTAAACACAAACTAGGTGCCAGATGTGCCCTTGTTCTCAAGGAGCTTATGATCTATGGAGGAAAGACTTACTAGTACATGAAATAAATGGCTACACATTTATGAGTTTTACAAAAGGGGCAGTAGGGTATGCCATGGAGACATAGAAGAGGGGGTCTAAGTCCAGCCCAGGGGGTCAGAGACAGGCTTCCCAGCGTGAGGACTATTTGAGGGGATGACTAAGAATTAGGAAAACAGGCTATAGGGCAGTCCAGGTGTAGGTCAATGTGGAGTAAACTTCAGAAGATGGCTATTTACTGAGCAGCAGGGAATACCCAGTTCTGCTCAATTCTCCTCCCGAGTTGGGGTTTGGCCCTTCCACACTCCCCAAACATCCTCTGAAGAAGTTGGCTGAGATGGCTCCTGCCAATCGGTGTCCAGAGGGCAAATGCAAATGCTCGGCTAAATGGAGAGGGAAAGGTATAAGTGGGAAGCCCTCAGGGCCCTTCTCTGACTCAGGTATCACATGGGCTGCTATGAATTCAGCACCATTCCCAGCACTCCTGTGGATCAATACTAAACATCATCACCACCAGCAGTTTTTACTCATTTCTTTATTAATGTAGAAAAAGAGCCCAAGGCAGCTGGACCAGTAGTACAAAGCACGGTGAGTTAATACTATTCTGGTGAAAGGGTTGGCTTTACAAAAGAGAAGGAGCAGGCAGGAGCTGCCTTGATTTTGGGGCCAGGCCCAGCCTACTGCCCACAACCTCATAGGAGCACCTGGAACCAGTCCTGGGAGAGGATGACAGGTGGGTTGAGCGGGATGAACTGGAGACCATGGAGGACAGATGGCAGGGATAGAGGGCCAGGCAGTGAGAATCATCCTGTGGCTGATGAGGACAGGAAACTGCTGGCATGAGACTCCCCACTGGACCATGGGTAAGGGCTCCAGGTGGCCTCAGCTCCGGGAATAGGAAGAAAAATCTTGCTAGGGGGCAAGGTAATCCAGACCTGGCCCTGAGTTGAAGAGCCTTTCCCTTCTCTCTCCACCAGGGGCCACCTTTGCTCTGTATTACAGGTGGGGCTTCAGGGCCCAAGGCACAGAGGGAGGCCCAGAGGCCTCCCTATTAGGGGAAGAGTGGGCAGGGAAGGAAGCACTTGAGTATTTCTGGCTTAGGCAGCCAGGGCTGAGACACAGGGCAGGACAACAGTACCCCTATGCAATGGGGCTGGAATGTGGGGCAGGGAGGGGCTTACTCTTGGCCAGTTACCCCATGGCAATGGTGCCTGCCTCGAACCTTTGCAAATGGAGTCTGCACCATCACTGCAGACCTGGGTTCTAGCCTGAGCTTTTCTGGAACAGAGCTATTTCACCATGGCCAGCCATGTCCTGCCTTGGCCTGCTCCTCATCCGCTAATGAGGGCTTTGGCTATGACTTCTCAGGTCATGGGAGAGATTATGAAGAATAAGGGACTCTCTAGACCCTGCTCTTGGTAGCTAAGTGGGAACTGGTCCCAACCTTACCTTGGACACTGGCATGGGAGGGGACAACGAGAAACCCCCAGAAACATTCCAGAGCTAGGAAAGACAGTGGGAGCCTCTGCTCTGTCCAGGGGTAGAGAGGCTGCCTTCCCTTTGGCAGGGAGGGGACGTGGTTCAGTACAGGCCCTTCACAACCACTATCTGGGTAATACTTGGCATGGAGAGAATGGGGTGGCACTAAGTGACCCTTTATATTCTTCCCCAGGGTGGGGAGCTCAAGGCCTTATTGTGGCTTCTGCCTCCAGCCCTAGCCTGGGGTCAGGAGTACTGTTCACTGTGTTCTTGCCTTGGGAACAGCCCAAGACTCTGACTGGCTGGCACATGTTAGTTGGTGAGGAAAGGACAGAGGGTGAGTAAGCAGCCAGGGAGGTGAGAGCGACTCTCTGGCTTTCTCCGCTTCCTCTAGTGAGAGCAGCTCAATCAACTGAGTCACAGATCTCTTCCACCACAGCATTGAAGATGTGTGGCTGGTCTGCATAGACGTGGTGTGAAGCACCCTCGATTTCCTGTGAAGAAAGGAACCACCAGAGTGGGACAGCCTTTTATTCCAGGCACTGGAAAGCTGTCAAACCATTTCTTTTCCTCTAGACCTGCTTGCCTATCACCCATGAGCGCTTGTCAGAATCCATGGTCTACTTTTCTGCCTGGATCCTGGCACTTTCCTGTAGGAGCCAACGACTCTCCATATCCCATTTTCCTTCTCCCATGACCATGCACTGTATCTTGCCTTCCATGCTAGCCCCACTACTGATCTGCTCATTTGACTTACAGGCCACGTAAACCAGGGCCCAATAGGCAGCCAGCTTAATTAAGCACAGTCATTAGCAAATGAGGGTTGAGGGGAGAAGAAAAAAGGGAAAGTAATAGGAAGACTTCATGTCAGCTTCTATTCACTCTACTGTTCACAGGTCTGGTTTTGAGTGGGAATTACAGGAAGGGTAGCATGATGTCTGTGCCTGGCTACTGGACAAGAACAGAAGTGAGAGGCCTCCTAATTATGAAATGACAATAAGCCAAACCTTTCAAGTCCACTGTCTCATCTCAATCGGTTCATCCCTCTTTTCCCTGCTGACTCCTCCATCACCCTCTCTACTCCGAGTTGCTAATCCTTGCTGAGAGTCAGCCAACATGTGCTGGCATTCAACGCACAGCTTTTCCACCTCAACTCTGCTCCTTGGGTAGCCAACGTACCATGTCTCGGACATAGGAATCCGGCCGCTGCAGCTTCACCTTCTTCCCTGTGCTGGTGTCTATCCAGGTGTTGGACCCATAGATCATGGTGATGGGCACATCTTTTCGAATCAAGTGAATTCGTTCTATCATGGGGCGCCGGGCCCAGCCGAAGGACTCCATCATGGCTTTGAAGGCTGTCTCACCACTAAGAAGCAAAACATGGTGAGGCAATTAGAATAAACCCCACAGCATAAAATGTCAAATTGTTGGTCTCTTCAGAGGCTGGGGCAGTATTTTCATCATCTTGGTATTCCTCTGAAATCCTGGGTTTGAGACTCACTAAATATTGGTAAGATTAGGAGAAAGGACTGAATCTCTAGAGGCCTCTTAACACAACACATAGTTAGAGGGATACACTTGTGAAAACCCCTAGGACACTGAGTATTGTCCAAGAATGCAATGGGTTAATATTTATTCAAAAAATATTCATGTGTCATGCCCTGAGTGGGGGGACATATGAACAGGACACATTTCAGCTCACACTTTAGGCATGAAATAATGAACTATATGATTCATTAACTATACATTTCCCAAGAATTATGAAAGGGTAGTGGAGTGCTATGAGAACACAGACTAAGAACTTAGCCGGCTGAGAGTGGAGGGAGAAGGTCAGGAATTCATCAAGAGCGAGTACTATGGTAGTACAAAGGGTTTCCTGAGGAAACTGTGAATAAAGCATCAGTCTTGTGAAGACCTAGCGGAGCAGCAGTTTGTGTTGTGTGAGAAGCGATGACTGCCAATCAGATCTACTCCGCTCCTTGGTCATTTCCTTAGGTAGAGCTAATTGAGGCTGTATCATGACGGGTCTGCAAGGGGTCTGCATGCATTATGCAGAACTAGTTCTGAAGCAGGGAACATTCTGAGGAAAGGGCTAAGACTGCGTGTGAGGGGCCTCAAGTGGGTATGAGACTGGCACTGAGCCCAGTGGGGGCTGAAAGACGGGCAGAGAGCAGAAAGCAGGGGGCTACCTGATTTGACTGTTGAGCTGAATTTCTATACTGCTGCCTAAGCAGCGCTCTTCAATTAGTGGAGCTCATGAGGAATGTTGAATGGACAGTTCCCACGCTGCCTGAAAGCTGTCTGGGTTTGAGGCTAATGCTTAGTACTGATGGATTGCAAATCCCCTCCTTCTTCACAGCTTCGGCTCACAGCAGTGACCTGGACAGGCCTGGAATGAGGCGGGCGGTGCTATGGCTCCCAGTGAACTTGGCTTCCCTGAGATGCCTCCCAGCAGCTCAGGGTGAGGCCACCATAGAGGAGGTGCCTCCTGGTATCAGCCACTCACACAGCATGTCCTGAGGGGAAGATTACCTCCTGGACTCTGCTCTGGTTCTCAGTTACAAGACGGTGGATCGGCAGGCTCATGAGGGCTGCTGTGTGAGCAGTCACAGACATGAACCTCTCAAGATTCTGGGGACACCCGGAAATCTCCAGAAGATTTGGAAAGAATTCCTGTCCCAACAGTACTTCAAGGTGCACATAATTAAATTTTAAAATAGGTACTTTCTCAATCAGCGATTCTATTTGTAGGAATGTACTCTATAGACACAGTCACGTGTGTGCAGAGGGAGACGTGCAAGGAGGTTCTCTGAAGTTGTCACGTGATATGTCAGACTGGCAGTAACAAGGAAAGTTGGGAATTACAAGACTGGGACAGGCAAAGACTTCTTTCTTTCTTTTTGCTTTTATAAAAATACCATATTCATATAATCTTTTAGTACAAAAAAAAAAGTATTTTCAAATGTTTTCCAGACTCTTGCCTATCAGGATAACTGCCTATCTCTACGAAGAGTAAGGGTCATCTGTAGAGACAGTGGCAATTTTAATTAATGTTATCGTGCCTACCCCTGGGGAAGTCTCTGGAAATGATCAAGCCTGCTAACGCTTCTGTTCTCCTAACTCAGAGACTTTCAAGCAATGTGATGCAAGAATTTTTAAAACATGCAATACCTGACTGGTTAGCCAGGAGCACTGACCTCTTTTCCCTTAGATTGTCAAATTTAAAAAATGACAATAGCCAACACAACAATAGTCATCCAGTATGCATGAATCAAAATTATACCTATTTTTTTGTCAGATCGGCAAAAAATATACTTTTTGGTGTGCCACAGAATTTTAATAATTAGTTTATGTGTGCCATGAGATGGAGGTTGAAAAATCGCTGCCCAAACTGAATGAAAACTTTGTAGAAGAAGAAACAGCACAGAACGATCCTATTACAGTTCTGCAGTTTTCGTGTTACCATGTCCACCTGGCGCTGGCTCTGGGAGCTGCTCTCACCTGGGATTTTGTGCGTTGCAGTGGTAGATATACTCTGATATAGTATCATCTTCAAAGAAGTCTGCAAACTTGCGCTTGAAGTCTGGTCGGAATCGCTGCACCAAGCCAGGCCCTGGGAGGGGATAGGAGAGCATGGAGGGGCCAATTTGGGTGGTGGGAAAAAGACTCCTGCCTGTGCATGCTTGAACAACATTATTTCTCTTATTCCTGGGACCCTTACAGCCTTTTAATCTTAAGGTAGTGAGTGAAACTAGACCATCTCCCAAGAGGCCGGTCATATTCAGGCCTGTAACACAATATGAGTGGAGAGGCAAACTTAACCCTGGCATCTCAGACTCAGGGCAGTTTTAGAGCAATCTGTTCTCTTCACCTTCTTTATATAGTTCATAAACAAGCAGTAGGGCAACCCAAAACAGACTGTCAAAATTGGGGCCTACTGGTCAATACCTGACCTCTCCCTTCTAGTCTTCTCTCTGCATATAAGAAGCAAGGGGTCAGAGGGCGGCACAGCCAAGATCCCCTGAGCCCTGGCCTCCTCCATGGCTGTCAGCCAACTGCCACAACCACACTAGCTCTGATGCCCATGCACGAACCCAACTAGATGCAAGTCCAAAAATGGGGAGAGTGATGAGAGCTGAGCTTCTCCTAAACTCCTACCTTCTCCTCAAATGCTCATATTTCTCTTTTATCCAGAGCCATTCTGTTTCTCATGAAGGGCCTAGAGAGATAACTCTTATTTAGCCATTTGCAATTAACTCATAATAATTGGCTATTGAACATTACCATGTATTTTAATAAAAGAGAAAGATGCAAATTGACTGTACCTTCACGACACCTACCAGCCAATCAGGAGTATGCAAATTAACCCAACAAATATGGTGGGTTAATTTGCATACCCAGGCACCAAGCAGCCGGGGGCGGGACCTTGCGTTGTCACCACGGCAATGACACAGGCGTTCCACACAGCCCCAGCTGCTCTGGGCCTCTGGGCAGCGTGGGAAGGCAGAAAGGTAGCTCCAGCCTGAGTGAAGGTGGTGCTGGCAGCCAGGGGAAGGAAGGCCCATTCTTGCATGAATCTTTGTGCGTCGGGCCTCTGTGTATACATAAGCCATTAGTGTGAGACAGAGGCTCACCAACCCTTCCCATAAAGGGGATGTGCTTTTCACATCATCAGAGTAAAATGGTCCCCAGAAAATTAGGGTGCTGGCAGTGTGAGGTCAGAAGCTTGGGGCCTATTGATTCCCTTTCCTCTGGCCAGCTCCCTCAGAACGCCTTCCCTCCCTTCAGCACAGGATTTGCTGACAGTTACTAAATGGTGAAGACGTGGTGTCCGACTGGAGCAGGGCATGGTTGCGCAGGGCTTGCCTGACACTGTGGGTTGTGGTGCAGGCTCTGGCTCTGACCTCTCCCTGCTGCAGGTGCTGGGTGAGCTGCAGAGATGGGAGCCAGTATGGTTACCACACTGACTTGCCAACAGGTTGCCAAAACTCACATATGTAGTATAATAATTCCATGGAGGAAGAGTCACCTCATGGTCTGTCTCTCTCTCTCTCTCTCTCTCTCTCTCTCTCTCTCTCTCTCTCTCTCTCGGTCTAACCAAGGCACAGAGTAGTAGTTCTGCTCCATCTGAACCTTGCATAGGAAACCTTTTTTCCATGCAAATGAAAGAAGAAAAAAAACCTTCGGAAACTGCAGACAAAAAATTCTGATCCAGATTAATAGCTTAAAATAACAATGCTAGGTCCATTCTCACTTTTCAAGAACAAGTGAGGATGATGGGAGTCCAGAGGCAGTGGGGCTTCTAGCATGGGCTAACTTTGGTTTGAGGAGATAGTTTCTGTATCTGGAGGCTACTCACCCCAGGGCCCAGCTATTCGAAGAACAGCCAGTGGGTTGGAACGCCCTAGGACAGAGGCCACAGCCTTGAACCAGGTTGGGGGTGCACGGATCTCACTGGGGTCAGTCGGTCGGAGGGGAAAGCCCCATGGGTCCACCAGGATGAGGTGTTTAACTCTACAGGAGGACAAAGGAAAAGCTGTATTTGCTTGGAGACACCGTAGCCCTTAAATCACCCAGGAAAAAGAGAACTATTAGAAATTAATACTGGAAGGTTCCCCGTGAGACAAGGAGTTGGATAATGACCCACAGGGTGGGTGTCTTCTTACCTTTCAGGATACTTGATAGAGTAAGAAGTGGCCAGGAATCCTCCCAAACTGTGCCCTAGGAGGATCATGCTGGGGATCCCCATAGTCTCCCGCCACGTCTCTATTGAGATCACAAACTCATTCTCGGCCCCTTCTGGGTCCCTCGGGAATGTTGGTCTGGAGCTTCTCCCGAAGCCAAGCAGATCAAAAGTGTGCAGTGTGCGGCGGGCACTCAGTGAATCCATGTTGAGGATCCAGAGGCCCACGCCACCCCCAAAGCCATGCACCATCACCAAAGGGGTGCGGTCCCTGAGCTCGGGGCTCACGGTCACCGTCCAGATCTTGTTCTGGTTTGGTAGAGACACATACCGGGCCAGGAACTTGTTCTGGAGACCTGGGGGGAGGAGATTCAGAGTGAGCAATAGGTCTGCTTTCTGACAGCATCATCATGGTGCCTGGATGATCAGTCTTCAGCTCTGTCCCTCCTTTCCCAAACCTACCTGACCTACCTCTTTCCTTTTATAACCCTCTTACCATACACTCTAAGAGTTAAACTCTGAGTACAATTTGTAGACCATCTACTCTATGGTAATAAGAGAGTGGCCATCTTATTCCTTGAGGCTGTTTGCCTGGCCCCCTTTGGGCACAGGGTGGCAGTGACTCCACCAACCTACAGAGTCCCTGCACCCATTGCTCTTGTACCTGTGTGCTTGGGGCTTGACAGATGGACAGAAGTGACCTCACTGAGGGTATCTGGGAGGAGGGCTTTCAACTGGAGTTGAGACAGGTGGAGGGTGTGGCAGGTGTGAACTGAGCCATCTGTTTATTCCTCTTAGCCACAGACCCAGGTGGCCAGTGCTTGCTCTGCTGGTGTGAAGGCAATTACACGACAGAGCTGCCTGGGGAAAGTGATTTGTGTCCCGGACAAAAGCGTGGAAGCGGTGGCTATTCAGTTGTACTTACTCAGGCCCGTAAGAGGTGAGCCATGGCTGGGGAAGTAGAACAAGGCGGGTAAGATAAGAGAAAAACAGGGAGTGTGGCCCAAGGGCCTTGTTTGGGCCAGTGGCTGCTGATGCTCATGGGGTGCCCTGCCCCAATATAACACTGCCCAGGAGCTGGTCTCTGGGAATCTCTAACTCCTGTCTCAAACCAGAGAAGTGATGGAGAAATAGTATTAATAAAGAATATAAGACTTCTTTGCTGGTCCTTGAGTAGCGAGGTGGCAAATCTAAGAAGTGCTTGTGTGTTTGGAAGAAGGCAGACAAGGAGAAAGAAAGAAGAGAGGCGTAGGAGAAGGAAGAAAAGGAGAGAATCTGTGTATTTGCGTGTGTTGTGTGCTAATAGTTGGTACAGGGTTGGAGGTGAAGTTGTGGGATGTGTCAGGAACTACATGATGGACAGGGAGGGCGACACTGAGGAACGATTATCATAGGATTCAGTGTCCTCTGTATAAAACTCTTCCCTTAGGACATTGACAACCTTTCCTCCCACCCCCGAACATTTTTTATCAGGAGTCAGTGGGCTCAGTGTCCCAGGCTCTGGGAGGATCCGTATCCTCCTTAGGCCTCCTGAGGGAGGTGGCACAAGCTGTCCCTTCTACTTACACTGGAGGATCTTGGCTTCCACATTCTTCAACTGAGACATCGAAGTGGGGCGCCAAGCGGGCAGCCAGCTACTCAGCCAGCCTTGAGGCCTGGGACAAAAAGACACAGAGATGCTCATTGGCAATATTGGAAAGGAAACATTGATGCCTTGAGCCTTGCTGACAGATACAAAAGAGTTATCAGGGTACAGGGTGTTTTCCAGGCTCAGGAGACCTCCCACTATGGCAGTCAGCAATCCCCTCAGGGCCTGATAGACTGTCCCTCTTCTCTGGTAAATGGCTATTAACAACGTGCTCTTTGTTTCAAAGATCCTCAGAATATCATGTGCAGAGCGCTTTACAGTTTACAGCGCACTTTCACATTTATCTCTACAAACCCCTTTGCCACTGGTGTTCGTGTTTTAGGAAATTATAAGGGGGACAAAACCACTTTTAACTAATGCTTCAGTTATCTTTTGCTATCCCCAGGACTGAATGTTCCTTTAGAATAGGACAAGTTCCCATGCCACCTGCCCTCCTGGCAGGAAACTGCAGTTTCTGTGTGCCCTCTTTCAAGGCCCTGCAAGTACAGAGCACTGTCAGTGCCCAGCTGGGCTCTCAGGAAATCTTTAAGCAACGAGATGGGGTAGGCAGGGAGCAAGAGGTGGGAGGCCTGGGTTCAAGTCCTGTGGTGAATCACCAGCTGGACACAGGTTGCCTCTGACCTTGTTCTCCAGATTATAAAATGAGTAAAAAGCTCACATAGTTTTTATCTCCCATAGCAGGCAATAAAACAGATAAGATAAGCTATTCTGCTTTCTCCTTCATAGCCACAGGACTTTAAGTCATTGCAGAGCAGAAGTTGAAAGCACCAGTTTTGGAATAAAAAAAACAACAACCTTGGATCTGAGTCACGGTATTATCATTTCGAGCAGAATGGCTTTGGCCTGATAAACAGCCTGAGTTTGAGCATTTAGATATGTAAGGGAACTTATAAGGTGCCTGGTACAAATTAGATGCTCAGTGAGTGAGTTTTTATTATTTCTTTTCCATTGCATATATTTCTCTTTTCTGGGTGAAGAGGATTATGGGATGGACACACCAGCTGAAGGAAAGGCCTGTGAACATTGGTACTGTCACACAGAGCATTCCGTGGGAGAACGAGAGGAACCACTGCCAACCCTCCTTAGCACACACTGGGCATCCTGGTACATCCGTTGAAGCACAGTGCTTTCGATAAGGATGGCCCTTAGAAATCGTCTAGCCCAGTCTCTTTATTCTACAGATGACCAAACCGATGCCCAAAGAGGTCAGACAGCTAGTGGGAGAAAGGAGCAGATCTAGAAAGCCCAGATTTCAAACCCAGGTTTCTCTGTACTTCTTCTCTGGAAGTTCCAGCCTCGGCGTTTCAAGGCCATACATGAATACTTACAGTATAGAACATCATTTTCACACTGGTCTCTGTTTTCTGAAAGGAGGTGTGATCTAAACCCAGAAGGCCAGAATTCTAATCCTGGCACTGCCACTTACCAGCAATATGACTTCCACTCTCTGTGTCAAACTTTCACCTATAAAAGGGCGGTAATAATAGTACCTACCTCACAGGATTGCTATAAAGGGTGAATGAGTTAATGCACCTAAAATACATAGAATAAAGTCTAGCACAAGATAAAATTCCCAATAAACGTTTTCCCGCAGCCAAATCATAAGCTGTTTTGCAAGTAGCAAGTCTCAATGACTGAGGTTTGAAAGAAATACTGAGGTTGCAGCCGAGAGTGGTGTATCAATGACATTGTAGCCAGATGAGAGTTGTCAGTTTCATCAATCAAATCCTATGGAGACTCATAACCCTTTTAATTTTCCACTGGAATTCCTTGTAAGCCTGAAGCATCTGGATCCCACACTGCAGCACTCAGGAGAAACGTTGTTCCATGGAACAGCACTATGGGCTGTTCAGCAGATATTCAGGGGAGTTTTACTTTGCCTCTCTTCTTCACCAAAAATGTTGCAGGTAAAGCACTGGAAATATTGTCTGGCACACTGAATCTGATTAATACAATTGGGGAGGTGAGGAATTGGGATAGGGGGGTTCAGGCAAAGAGAAGCCACTTAGCCATGAATTTGGGCTGGCCAGCATGGTCTCGTCCCTCTAGAGCAGCAGTTCTCAACCTGTGGGTTGCGACCCCTTTGGCGGATGAATGACCCTTTCACATGGGTCGCCTAAGACCAGCCTGCATATCAGATATTTACATTACGATTCATAACAGTAGCAACATTACGGTTATGAAGTAGCAACGAAAATAATTTTATGGTTGGGTCATCGCATGAGGATCTGTATTTAAAGGGCCAGAAGGTTGAGAACCATTGCTCTAGAGCATTTTTATCCTGACAGAGGTAAGGCAGAAGGGGTGCTGTGCCGGGGTCTGTGATCTTGGGCAAGTCTTTTAACTTCTATGGGCACTGACGTCTTCATCTGTAAAAAAAAGAGCTGAACTACCTGCATCTCAATTGGCTCTAATGTTGTCACCCCTAAGTCGCTGTAGCTACTGCACAGTTCTTGGAAAAGTTCTCTTAGAGAGCAACTCTCCTGGGCCCAGTACAGGAAGCTACTATCCTTCAAGCACAGGAAGCTACTATTGTCCTAAAGTTAATTCCTTTTGCAAACTGCCAGTTATGCTGGTCTGGCAAGGGGGATCGCGGGACCCACAAAAGGCCCCGCGAGCTAGTGACACCGAGGCTTGGCTGGGAGCTGAGTCATTCTTCTGGAAGCGACTTTGCTTGGCTCCTAGAGAGAGCAAATGGCTAACCACACCAGCTACAGGTGGCGCCCCAAACCCGATGCCCTTGAGGCAGTGGTAACAAGTGCCAACAGCTCTAATTTTGAGACCACAGCATAAATGATAGTTATAATGACTAAAAACATTATCAACCAGGGTCGCAAGGTGCAAAGTGTCTCGGCGGGTGAGATCTAAAGAAGGCTTGCAAGCCCATTCATTATGCCAGGCAGACCCATTCCAGCGCGGCGGCGGCCTTTCTCCGCTTCCCGTGCCCTCTCCGTGCCCTGCGAAATGGGGCTCTTTCCACCCCCGACTTCCAAACCAGGGCCAGTCCGGGCAGGCGGACCTGGCTACCACCCCCGCAACCGCATCCAGCTTGCGTGCGTCGGAGGCTCTCAGACATTCCCACGGAATCTAATAATCCCCGAGCAGAGAGGGGAGAGGAGGACGAGGAGCGATCGCGGAGACCAACGTGCAAAGTTCGAATCCCGGAGCTGCATGCAGGCTAAGTCATTGCCGATCGCTCCCCCCGGCTCTGCCGCCGCCTCCTCTGGGCAAAAGCAAAGCGAGCAAAGGCAGCCCCCAGCCCTCCCATGAGGCCGACCTGAGACAGGAAAGGCGGGCAGATGTCTAAAAGTGTTCCTCAGCCACAGACAGTCCCAGGATCATGGGCCAGAGAGAGAAAGGGAAAGAGAAAGAGACAGGATTCACTCACTGCTGCTCCAGATCATCAGCCATAGTAAACAAGCCCTGCCGGGTCGAGCGGAGCCAGCCCATCCCTCTGCCTGACGCCAGCACCAGCTGACCCAGCAAAGGGTCGGATAACAAAGTGGGGCGGGGCCGGCGCGGGACGGGGAGGCGGGGCCCCGGTACCGGGACTCAGGCCTTGAGCCTCGGCGGGTGGCGGGGACCCGGCCCAGGTGCAGGCGGAGTGGTCTCCGGGTCTCGCAGAATAGGACCGTAGTTCTGGGCACACATTTGGGAGACAGTGAGGGAGGTGAGTTACGGAAACCTCCGAGTCCCTCACGGGAGCTCTCCAGCCCCCCATGCTCTCAAGGATCAGAAAGTGACAGCACTGCCCCCGCAGGCGCTCACACTGTTTGGGCTTCCTTATTAGACAGATCCCTGTCCTAGGAAGCCCTCTCCTGGTGTCCTTTCGAACCCGAGGCTTATGATGTTTGTGGAGACCACGCCACTGGTTTAATGTTCCTACCAAGGGCCTGTACCCTCAGTAGATGGCCAGGTTTCATAAATAAAAGAACAGGACGCCTGGTTAAAGCTGAATTTCAGGCAAACGACAAATACTTTTATAGAACTAGTCTGTCCCGTGTAATATTTGGGACATGACTTGGCATCCTGAATTTTATCCATCAACTCTAAACTTAAGCGACATTATTTCAAGATGCAAATCCTTTGCTCTGGAGATTCCCCAACCTAGTTTCCAGGAAGATGTGTCTCAATCCCAGGTCTCTCACAGTTTGGAAGATCCCCAGCTCCCGCCTCCTCCCCTCAGGAGGGGGAGTTGAAGAACTAACTTACAAGGCTGGGCCTGCTGTAGGGGTGTAGGGTTTTGGAGGAGAGAGTGGCTTAGCTCAGGGGACCTGAGTGTACTTCAGGTTTGCTCTGCAGAGGAGCCAAATCTTGAAGCTGACTCTAGACCTTACCTGAACTGGTAAACAGGGCCTGATGTCCCTGGAGCTGTCTGATTTCTGGTTGTCCCTAGGTTAGGTTAAAACTAGACTTCGGGTGGTGGTGGGTGGGAGAATGCTAGTCCCCAGGTGTTTTTTGTCAAGGTGTTTTTTTAGCCATCATGCAGGACCCAGGAGAATGAGATTTCTTCTTTCTTGTAACACAGTGACAAAATGATCTGAGTATCATGGCAAGGGCTTACTATCTAATCTAATAAAAGCGTAATATTAAAATTAACCGTTTCTTCGGATGGGTAAGCCACGCACCCCAGCCAATCAGAACGAAGGTATGCAAATTAGCCCAGCCAAGATGGCGGGTTCGCACCGAGGCCCAGCAGAGCAGACAGAAGACCACTGCCCCGGGATCCAGGCAGCAGCCCCAGGGCAGGAGGAGCCAGCTGGCTGGAGGCTGGAAAGCGATGGATCTCAGAGCAGGCACTCGGAGGAACAAGCACAGGGACCGAAAGCAGCGGCAATGGCGTTTGAGCAGGAACCAGCACAGGGACAGGAAGCTGTGGCAACCTGTTTGAGCAGGAAGGAGCACAGGGACAGGAAGCAGCGCGATGGGTTTGAGCAGGAATGGCGATTGGTTTGAGCAGGAACAGCGATCGGGTTTGAGCAGGAATGAGCACAGGGACAGGAAGCAGTGGTGATCGGTTTGAGCAGGAATGGCGATCGCTTTGAGCAGGAACGAGCACAGGGACAGGAAGCAGTGATGATTGGTTTGAGCAGGACCTGGCGATCGGTTTGAGCAGGAAGGAGCAGAAGGACAGGAAGCAGCAGCGATGGGGTTGGAGCAGGAATGAGCACAGGACAAGCAGCATCAGTGATGGAGTTTGAGCAGGAAGGAGCGCAGGGACAGGCAGCATCAGCAATGGAGTTTGAGCAGGCACCCTCACAGGGCAGGAAGCAGTGGTGATGGGGTTTGAGCAGGCTCCAAACACCAGGGACAGGCAGCAGGGCCTTGCTCCTGGCCGCCACCCTCATCTGTGTTGCCAGCAGGCATGCAGGGGCAGGGCCTGGAGTAGGGCTAAGTAGCAGGGCCTTGCTCCAGCAACCATGATTGTATTGCCAACAGGCATGTACAGCCGCCAGGCAGCAAGCATCAGGGCCTGC
Source organism: Murina feae (assembly GCA_004026665.1). Classification (NCBI taxonomy): domain Eukaryota; kingdom Metazoa; phylum Chordata; class Mammalia; order Chiroptera; family Vespertilionidae; genus Murina; species Murina feae. The sequence continues at coordinate 121,827 of PVJC01000146.1, read as the reverse complement.
TCCTTAGTCGCTACCGTGATCTGGTGATCTGGGAGTAGCAAGTGTGGGGGGCAGGCAGCACCCAGCCCCGGCCATAGCTCAAGGGAGAGAACAACACACAGGTGAGGCCAGGAGCCTGAGAAATCAATACAGAGGGGTGCCTTCTCCAAGTCTCCACAGTGTGGCTGGCACTATGCCCCCAGGAGAGAGACACAGAGACAAACATACACACACACATGGGGCACCTGCTCCGAGCCTCCTATGCAGAGTGCCTGCTCTGAGGACAGTGCAGCTGGAGACAGGCCCCCAGTGGGCACACACAAATACACACACATGTGTGGGCACACACACACATACACGGCACCTGCTCTGAGTCTCCGCTGCCAGACTGTGGCCATCAGTAGGACATCTACTGAGGGGTCCTGGACTGTGAGAGGGAGCAGTCCGGGCTGAGGGACTCCCCTCCCCCGCCAAGTGCACAAATTTTTGTGCACCGGGCCCCTAGTAGTATATATATTTTAGAGGCTCGGTGCACGAAATTTGTGCAAGAGTAGGCCTTCCTTCCCCTGGCTGCTGGCACTGGCTTCCCTCTAGCACCTAGGACCCAGGCTTCCCTCGCAGCCCTGGCTTTGTCCAGAAGGTCATCTGGAAGGACATCCAGAGGATGTCAGGTCTAATTAGCATATTATGCTTTTATTATTATAGATATAATCCTTCTCTTCCCCTAAGATTAATTTTTAAAAGTTATTATAAAAATAATAGTCTGCTCTAGTGGTAAATATAGATTTTTCTATGTGCTGCCATCCTAGGCTGTTATCAGCAACTTTGTATTCAGAGTTCAGCTCAAACTTTCCCTCTTCTGAGGCCTTTCCTGACCACAGGGTCTAAAAGAGATGCTTAGTCTATCTATCACATTATTTTTTTCATAACACTTAGCACTATCTGACATTCTCATGCATATTTGTTTACTCATTTATTATCAGTTTCCCTCCACTAGAGCCTAAGCTTCATTGGAGACCTTGTCTGTTTTGTTCTCTCTCTGCTGCCAGCACCTAGGACAGGATGTGGTACAGAGTAGACAATCAGTATTTACTGGATATTAAATGGATGAAAGTCTAGCCTGGAGGCAGATATGTACAGTAAACAATTACCTATAAAACAATGTACTAAGTGTCAAGGGCTTTGGGAGCTGTATTTTAAATTGTACTACATAGGAGATTCCAGGCTACATCACTTTAAGACAGACAGGGCAACAAAATTTCCCACTTTTCGTAAAACCTCTAGAATGGAGAACTTGAGGCAAGGGTGACTGGCTGGAACTCTCCAGACCTCATCTCAGGAGGCAGTGCAGAAAAGTCTTTGATGTGCCAAACCAGCTTTAGAGTAGAGGTTGCTTAGAAGTAGGAAACTCAAACATATGGAAAATGCCTTTTATATTCAAAGTTAATAGATCTCTTAAGATGCTGAGTTATCTTAGGACTGGGTTAGATCTGCTAGAGTTATAGCATGAAGAGGACTCTCAATGCCTGCTCTGGGCAGGCCTCTGGGGAGATGGGTAAGGTAATTTTTTCTCCTTATCTTCAAGACAAGATTCACTATGCAAGTATGAAAGAGTCTTTCTTCTACTTCCAACATGCATGATTAAAGTGCTAATATGGTATTTATGAATAAAATCTAACTTTGACAACCCTCTTTCCTGTGCCTGTAAGTTATATTAAACATTCCTGAAATAGCTGGAGTTGATAACCTAACAGCTTAGGCTTCACAGGGATGGCTTATTCTTTGGTTTCAAATGGTGTCATTGTCTTTTGAACAAACTATGACCAAGGTGTAACCCTTGGATTAGACATAGGAACTGAATAGAATAGTTGTAAAGTTGCTCTGTCCAATATACTAACCACTACCTACATGTGGCTACTTAAATTTAAATTAATAAAATTAAATAGCTTGGCCGGTGTGGCCCAGTGTTTGACCATTGACCTATGAACCAGGAGGTCATGGTTTGATTCCCGGTCAGGGCACATGCCCAGGTTGCAAGCTCAATCCCCAGTGTGGGTCGTGCAGGAGGCAGCCAGTCAATGATTCTTATCATTAATGTTTCCATCTCTCTTTCCCTTTCCCTTCCTCTCTAAAATAAATAAAAAAATATTAAAAACATTTTTAAATAAAAGTCACACTAGCTACATTTCAAATGCTCAATAGCCACAAGTGTCTAGTGGCTACCATATTGGACAGCACAGAGACATTTTCATCATCACAGAAAACCCTATTGGGCCGTGTTGTCAAACACTGATGATTTCAACCCAATGTGCAGAGAGCGTTTTGCCTGTAGACTTTGTCTTCAGTGCCAGGGAGGGAGCAAGACTGAGGGACTCTCTCTTTTAAAAAAAAAATATGTTATTGATTTTGTACAGAGAGGAAGGGAGAGGGATAGAGTTAGAAACATCGATGAGAGAGAAACATCAATCAGCTGCCTCCTGCACACCCCCCACTGGGGATGTGCCCGCAACCAAGGTATGTGCCTTTGACTGGAATTGAACCTGGGACCCTTCAGTCTGCAGGCTGATGCTCTATCCATTGAGACAAACCGGTCAGGGCTGAGGGATTCTCTTTATCAGACTCCAAAGAACTAGGAGGTAAGGGAATCAGACAAAGGGGCCTGAAAATTTGTTCTACTCCATCAGAGGCTGCAAGGACAGTTATGTTAGCATAAAGGGTTTTGGGTTCATTGAAGATATTTGCTGCTTTATTAGGACTTAGAGCAGAGAGTTGATACTATAGAACTTTGACTTTGTGCTGTTTGAAATTTGATTTCTCTTGAAATTTTCCTTCTGAAAATAATAACCTATTTAATCTGTTCTGTTAGAAGACAAGGTAAAAGAAAAACTAATTTCTTTTTCTGTACTCAACACTTCTGATGCCAAATCTGTGGATGTTTTTACACCAAACAGTTTTCTAATTTTTGGAGGATACCAACTGGGTGTCCTACAGTTGAACTCAATGGTGACACCTACTGCCCTGAGTTGGTCCAGATTCCATAGGCTAAGGGCTCAGTCTCATAAGACTGTCCCCTACCCCAACTTCAGACACCAATCTCAAGTACACACACACACACACACACACATATTTACCTGTACTTCTGACGACCAACTATAAATTGGAGGTTCCCTTCTTCCCCTCCGAAGGTTTAAAATTTTTCTAAAATGATTCACAGAACCCAGGAAAAGATTACTTACTAGATGACTGGTTTATTATAAAAGGATATAGCTCAGGAATAGCCATATGGAAGAGATGTCTAAAGTGAGGTATGAAGGAAGGGGCATAAAGCTTCTGTGTCTTTGGCTGTGTAACCCTTTCAGCATGGTGAACCCCTTGTGTTTTTTTTAATGGAGGCTACATTATACAGGCATGATTGATTAAATCACTGGCCATTGGTAAGTGAATTCAATCTCCAGCCAGGGTGTTGGACTGAAAGTTTCAACCCTCTAGTCCTGTGGATGGGAATCCTAACAACCATTTTGTTAGTGGCTTTCCAAAAGTCACTTTATTAACATAAACTCAAGTGTACTGTGTGGAGGAGAAGAAACTTTCCTCTACCCTCTTAGCTTTTTTTTTTTTTTTAGCTGCTCCAGTAATCAAATAGACGGGAGATAAATTAACAAGAGGAAAAATGACCAAATGTAATCACATATGTAGATATGGGAACCCCACATATGAGGTACATATGAGCTAAGGATGAGGCAAAATAGAGTCAAGAAGGTCATTCATTCTCAGGAGAATAAGAGTGGATGTTAGAATTTTGCCTCACCCTACAGATAGGTCATAAAAAGTTATTTCTGATGATGACTCTTATTATGGGTAAGACCCTTAATTTAACTTCTTTAAGGGAGAGGTAAGTTTCTTGTGAACCCTCAGCATCTCAATTGCCTTCAGCTCAATATAATTAACATGCCCAAAATAGCACATCTTGGGGAGGCCTGTTCTGAAGTCCTTCAGTTGAAAGGGCCTTGTTATGAATACAAAGGATGCCCCTTTCACCTTTGTTGTTCTGGAGCTAGTTCAGGAAGTGAGGACAAACAAAACCAAATATTATAACAAAAGATTGTTCTTATCTTAGGAAATTACAAGGAATTTAGGAACTCTGTGCCAGGAACCAGGGATGAAGACCAAGTATTTATTTATTATATCACAATAAAATGTATCATATAAAGGAAAGGGGGTTTGGGCCACACTGTGGTCAATGTTTAAAAGTTGGAGCTGTTACATGCAATATTAAAGAACAAGCAAAAGGAGCGATCTGAAAGAGAAAGTGAAAATACACGGGATAAGGATGGGAAAAGACACATAGACTCTTCTTTCCTATATATATTTAGAAGGGTCCTTTTCTTTGAAGGATCCGTGTTTCTTTTGATAAAGAATGTCATTTTTTTACTGTGGAGAGAAACACTGTAAACCATGGCCTTGGCTTGTAAGGGGGACTCTCTTCCTCCTTTACTTTCCCGTTGTGTTATAATGCTAAGTGTTGAAGAGTAGTAGAATAGGCCACCTAAAAATATGTCACTTAAGCATAAGCATTATTTTGAGTTGAAAGCAACTGAGAAGCAGCAGGACACAAGGAAGGCTCTCCGTTCTCTATTTGTCTAAAAGCAAGACATAAACTTATAGGTGTTCCCCTCCTCTCTCTACCAGTAAGAACAGAAGAACTCTAGATGCTCATCAGTCAGAGAAGGCACCAGAAGAATCCATCTAACAAATTTTACTAAATTTTACTTTTCATTAATTCACACACACACACACACACACACACACACATATTTAAATGTATTTTATTGATTTTTCTTTTTTACAGAGAGGAAGGGAGAGGGATAGAGAGTTAGAAACATTGATGAGAGAGAAACATCGATCAGCTGCCTCTTGCACATCTACCACCACTGGGGATGTGCCCACAACCAAGGTACATGCCCTTGACTGGAATCAAACCCAGAACCCTTGAGTCCACAGGCCAATGCTCTATCCACGGAGCCAAACCGGCTAGGGCAATTCCCTTTTATATTTACTCACGATTTGCTGTCCTAGAAACTCAAAGTTATTTTCTTTTGCCTTGTCACTTCCCTAAAAATACATTGCTTTTTTTTTCGTTAAGGTGCTGTATGAGCCCAAGTTCTCACCACCTTTCTGAGTGACTCATAACTGAGTGTCCTCATATATATGTGTAACACACTTATTAATAGACATATTTCTGTTTTTCTCTTGTTAAATTGTCTTTATCAGTCTAATTTACAGGGTCAGTGAACTTAAGATGGGTAGAGAGAAAACAGTTTTTTCTCTTGTTAAAAGATAAACTGAGACATATTAACAAGTTTAAGAGTTTATTTGAGCAAAAATTGGTTCCAATTGGGAAGACAGAAAGGAGCTCTGAGCTGTACAAAACCGAAGACTTACAGCCCGAAGGGAGTGGTAATAAAGGAACTTATATCAGACAAAAAAAAGGTGTGTTGTTTATTACAAGCTTACTTTCCTTTAGGGGATGGCAGGAGTCCTTAGGCAGATTACCTAATTAGTGCTGATCTGGTGATTCCTGATCAAATGGCTTACAATTCCATTCCTGGGAAAGCTGAATCTGTATTTAAGTTAAATCTCAGTTTGGTGATGTGGGATTTAGCATAAGCAACTCCATTTTGGGTGTATTGTCTTGTTTATAACACTCTCCATTAGCGTTTTACTAATAAAACTCCTGTGACTTCAGCTTCGACTTACAAATTTGATTTGTCCTTTGAAAGCCACCTGAGTTGCAGTCACTCCAGTGCCATTTTTTGTATACCCAAAATATTGGGGCTCTGTGGTTTGGTCAACTTTTATTTATTTATTTTTTAATTTATTGATTAGAGAGAGAAACATCAATTTGTTCCACTTAATTCATGCATTCATTGGTTGTGTCCCGACTGGGATCGAACCAGCAACCTTGGCTTATTAGGATGATGCTCTAACCAACTGAGTACTGGCCAGGGCTCCTTGGCCCACTTTCAAGTGTTCATAGAAATAGGGGAAGCAGACATATGTACCAAGATGAATAATAATTAATAATATTTACTGTACATTCACTGTGTTTTAAGTACTATACTAGGTGCTTAATGCTTAACATCTAATTTAATCATCCCAACATTATAACAACCTAGGTATTGTTACTTCCATTTTATAGAAAAGGAAAATGAGTCTGTCAGACTAATTTGTCCTACATTAGAGCACTACTGAACAGCAGCATCAAGGCTCAAATTCAGGACTGTCTGATCCTAGAGGCTGCACTGTTATCCACTATTCTGGACATGAATTTTCACATAAATTACTATTCTAATTTAAACTACTGAAACTATTGAACCACTAGTATTGGCAATTTCCTATTGACAGATCAATCAAAAATGTTTCAATGGTTACGGAATCACAAACTGAACGCATAACAAAACATTTCATTTTCTTGCTGTTTTAAGTAGTCCACAAAGACTTTTAGTTCATTCTATTGACATTTGACTTTGCAGGTCTCAGAAAAGGATGCATTCTGTAGATGAATTTGATGTTTTTCATCTCTTCTGCTTTCCCCTTGTGGGATTTTCTGTGGCGATGCTAATGATGATATTTGACATGGATCAAAGGCACACAAAACTGCTGGAAAAATGCTGGAAGGAGCCTTGCTGATGGAATACTTCTCCATCCCCTCCACCCCCGAATCTACTCCTGAATGATTAAAAAGTATCAGATAAGCCTTTAAAGTTTGAGATTGAATACTGGTGAGGAAGCTATCCTCTTACTTGCTCATGAGGATGGGAGAAAGATTCAACTTGTCAGAGAAATTTATGCTTCTTACCATATTATATTGAAATAAAAAGCAGCCTGGTTGTCCACTTCCCTCATCCCCCCAGCAACATCAGAGAGTTTAAGCTGAACTTAAATTCATAAAGCAATACAAATCTCTAAATATAAACATCTAAATATAAACATCTCTTCGAATAAATTGTAAAGCTTTCTGAGGACATGGATTATTTTTCTTCTTTCTAGAACCTAAGCAAGGCTTTGCCCACCACTGTTAATCAGTACGTTAGTTGATGCCGATAGATTTTCCAGTCTAAACACAAATAAAAAAAGAAAACAAAGGAACACTGTTACTCACTTGTTTTTAGGCGTTTTACCGAGTACTTAGGGTAGTGCAAAGTTTTTAATAAGCTGAAAAAGTACCTGCTTTTGTGTGACTTGCAGCTGAAAGGTGAGATGAACTACGTCTGGAGGGTCAAATTCATGAGAAATCAAACGGGTCGCGGAAGCCAGAAATTAAAGTGAACCTTATTTTATAAAAAAGTTAAAACGGTAAATATAGTTAACCCCACTTGTTAAAATATAAAACCTCAAACTTCAGTTTCTTCTGCAAAATGAGTTGGAGGAGAAAGGGGTGGAACCTGGCAATGCTTTTGCGAGCCTTTCAGCACTGACATCCTAGATATTATACGGATTCAAGTCTCCAGCTTGGGCGTAAAAGGCTGCTAAACTTCGTTTACTTTATGCACTTTAATCAACTGTTTTACTCTCACCCCACTTCTCGCCTCATTCTCCCCACCTCTCCCTTCGTTCTCTTCCCAATCACCCGCTCTTTTTTTGACTGTAAGATTCCTCCCGAGGGTACCTATAAATTAACGAGGGGGCCCGAGGAGGTACCCAATAAATGTTTGCTGAATGAATGAGTACCTGTGGGCTTAGGTTCTACCGCGCTTACTCATAAGCACCTCCAGGGCCCGCTCAGGGCCCTTGTCAAGCTCGCTCGCTACTCGCCGCACTTTCCTCCTCCAATAACCACTTCTAAACTGGTGCCTGAGCAGTTATTCGCTGCAGTGGTTTTCACTGCTGGTGGATTAACTTGACTTGTTCTAATGATCTGGGACAGAGATGTGCAGTCAGAGTCGGGGCTGAGCTGGTACTGAACCTGGGGAGCGCCAGGCACTGACGTAAAACAGAACCAGTTAATCTTTGAGGAGCAAAAGAGAGAGCGGGAGCCCTCGGGTAGCTACGCAGTCCGCCGTAAATCTTCTCCTCTCCTTCCTTTTACTGTGTATCTTGTTGCCAGAGCAACCGCGAGCGTCACTAACGTGACTGCAAAAATAGGGTAGAAAAAGGACACGTCTCCAGCCCGGACGGAAGATCCATTGCGCAGGCGCATTAGCTATACTGGCGGTAGTGCTGTCAGTCGATATAGCCTGCGTCTGCGCATTGGTTGTTTCGCGCTTTGGCCCGCCCTACGCCTGGGCAAATTGGCCAATCGGGGGCGGGTGGAGCTGGGTTACAGCGTTGCGCACGCGCGAAGGCTACATCCGGCGTGGTGGTCGTTTCCTCTCGGAGTTTGGCGAGTGCAGGTCGGCGTATCGGTCTTGCAGTCATGTCGGCCTCTGTAGTGTCGGTCATCTCGCGGTTCTTAGAAGAATACTTGAGCACCACTCCTCAGCGTCTGAAGTTGCTGGACGCGTACCTCCTGTATATACTGCTCACCGGGGCGCTGCAGTTCGGTTATTGCCTCCTCGTGGGGACCTTTCCCTTCAACTCTTTCCTTTCGGGCTTCATCTCTTGTGTGGGGAGCTTCATCCTGGCGGGTAATAATTCCATAAGTAATTGCAGTAATAATGTTATTGGGGTGCGCTGCTTTTATTCTCTCAGTGCTCTTTGTGTCAGACCACCGCCCTCTTGTTGCGACTGGGGAAATTGAGGCTCAGAAAGGTTGTCATATACCAAATACCAAAAAAAAAACAAAAACCAAAAAACAACAACCAAAAAACCCGCCTCGTAGCTGGAGTTAAATCTGTGAAAAATCGACCTTCATGCCGCTGCTCAATCCGGTGATTCACATCATTTCATTTTGGTCCAGGGAGAAAAACTGCATTCCAATTTTCACTTAGCTTTCACACCCTTTTAAAGTTGGTAGACTTTTAAAATAGAAAACCCATCTCTGAAGCATCTCTCTCGCCTTGACCTAATCATTACCAGTCTCCGGTGAGATGTTTCAATGAACAGTGTAAGAAATACAAGTATGGGAGCTTTGCTTGTCTTGACTTTGGCTTTTAGCTGCTCCTGCTTATTTCTTGTGAATATGTTATTTCACTACCCTGAACTCAGTTTTTATTCACATAGTTCCATTTTTTAAAAAAAAAACCAGAGTGATTCTTGACTTAAAAAATATTTTTATTAATTTCAAATAGGAAGGGAGAGGGAGAAGAGAAACATTAATGTGAAAGGGAAACAGGATCGGCTGCCTCTTGCATGCCCCCAACTGGGAATTGAGCCCGCAACCCAGGAATCCAACTGGCAACCCTTTGGTGCATGGGATGACGCCCAACCACCTGAGCCACACTGCCCAGGGTACATAGTTCTGTTTTAGCATTATTATTCTTTCTGATTCCTAGTGTTTGATATCTTGTAGATTGCCATATGTAATGAGAGCTGACTGTCCTCCATAAATTTTTGCTAAAAATCTGACCTTTTTTTCTTGAACAGGGATTCAATGAATACTGAGTTCAGAATTGGGTCAGGGAGTGTTAATCCAGTTTATAGGTAGCTGCCACATGGACCTTGTCAGTCACTGGCATTGTCAGCTACATGACTTTAAAAACATACTAGAATTCGTGTTTGTTTTTTCCAGTGATCATCAGGCAGGCCATCATATTTTGAATCTAATCACATTGGTATTATGGTAAAAGCTTTGGGGGTACATCAAGTATATGTCCTCAAATAGGTTATAGTCTGTTTAGGGCACAGACAAAATATAGCATTAAAATGGTCTGGAGACTTCATTTGCAGTGGAGACTTCATTACAGCTTTAAGTATAGATCTGTAGAATGCTTTTACACATTCAAACTACTAGTTCAGACTCAGATAAACTCTACCTTCTCTCTTTCTTAGAACTTAAAATAAGTCCAAGGACTGAATGACTTATGCACTCACCGGGTCTGGCGTTGCAGTTAGATCAGTTGAATATTTCATTATCTTTACGTTTTGCCTGAGATGACCAAGACCTGGTTCTCTGGCAGCATTTTGGCCTTCAGGGTGCCGTCATCAGGTGCACCAGACACCCTACCCTCTTTGCTATAGACTCTTCCTCCCCTTACCCTAAATTCTGTTCATGACCAAGAATTTTTATTAGCCACATGGGAGAAGGAATCTTGAGAAGCTCTGGTGAATTTTGTTTGGTGATTTTGTCTTTCAGGTCTGAAAAGGGTAGGAATAGGGTAGGGCCTAAAAGCTGATTAAAAAAAAAAAAAGACATCTCTATGCTGAAATCACCTGGGCTTCATAAGTTTCTAGAGTTAAAATGGCTACATGGACTACTAGAGTTGTATGCTAAAACCAGAAGATTTTTTTTGAGCAGATAATTTTTCCTTCTGCCAAGTACTGTTTTTGAGGCTGTTGTGGCTAAAGGAGAATTGGTAGGTCCCCTTTCCTTTCCCCAGTGAGAAGTCAATGGCTTGCCGTTGAATAGACTGCCTAGTGAAAAGGCACTTTAATAGTGGAGTCAGTTTGGGGGTGGGGTCGGCAGATTTCAAAGCTGTTAGATATTAGTAACAGGTAATTGGGCCAGAGAAATGACAGTTCTAGGAAAAGAAAGGATGACAATTCACAGTTACCATAGAAGGATGTCATTTACATTTCTTTTGATAGCGTCAACCTTACTAAATCCTACCTGCTCTTCCATTTGATAGCCCAAGTCCTCAACTGGAGACTAGTTTTAAGGGGAAATATGTATTTAAAGTTTATCCTTTGTTCTGATTGTTGGGAAGGGAAGCCTTGAACCTATTTTTGGTGCTGATGTTTCTCACTTCCCTGTGGTTGTGTTTCCTGTTGGAAGAGAAGCGAGGAGGTCAGTTTGGCTGAGAAAGGGAATTGTAGGTGATTATGTTGATTGGTAGTACTGCATGCTGGAGTTTGAGTGCACAGGCCAAGTTTGAATTTTAACTTGTAGGTAATAGGGAAGCATCTAAGGATTTTTAAAATTTGGGTAAGGGAGAGATTTAAAATTGGTGTTGGCATATAGGATGAATTGGAGGGAAAAGTTCTTTAGTCTGGTTCCCTGATTTCATTTTAGCAGTCTGTTCTCTTCCATTCCTTCTGTCTGCATTAATTTAGCATGAGTTCTTTGGAAATTGATCAGTATATTTTAAACCAATATAGAATGCTACCACACTTTTAAAAAGACTAGTTTACTTGGGTCTGATGAGAATTGTCTGATTTTCCTAGTCCTTCATGCCTTGGAGGCTTACCCATTGTTTTAAGAAAGAGCCAGAAATTTTCAAGAAAATTGCCATTGAGAAATTTGGTGTTTTTTTTTTTTTTTATATTGGGGGTGGGTGGGCAGGAGTCGGTGAAGAGAACAACAGTGTACACTAAAGTAGGCTTTACAAGGACCTCAGAAGTAGAATCTTTTTTTCTTCACTACAGATTTCAAACATCCTCAGCAGTTGACTTTTTATATTGTGGTTAGATATCTCAAGAGGAGGACATCTGTCCCTTTTCCGGACGGACATTCCAGTGTTAGGTAGCCCTTCTAGTTTCCTTTTTTACCTAACTGAAATCCCTCTTTCTGCTCATTTGAAGTGCTATGTAGGAGGGATAAGTGGAAAACAAAGTCTTAAAGTAAGTCTTTGATCTTGAAATAATTTAAAAAATATATATTTTTATTGATTTCAGAGAGGAATGGAGAAGGAGAGAGAGAGAGAGCTAGAAACATCAGTGATGAGAGAAAATCATTGATCGACTGCCTTCTGTGGTTTGAGCCTGCCTGCAACCTGGGCATGTGCTCTGACCAGGAATCAAACTGTGACCTCCTGGTTCATAGGTTCACACTCAACCACTGAGCCGGCTGGGCTTAAAGTAATTTTAAAAGTCATTTCACAACTTAGGTCTATTATGTTCACTAATCTATATGAAACAATTTTGGATTAAAAAAATAATTTTGTTTTTCCTAGTTTATAGATACAAAAGCAGTTTGATTTGAAAGACAAGGAAGCCTAATCCAGAATGTTTTCTGAGAGTAGTTGGGCTGTGTGGACCAGGGGTCAGCATTTTGGAGGGAATTATCTATCCATCAGCTTTATGGACCTTTGTATTATCTCTCATAATTGCTGTCCAAGAGATTGGAAGTTTGCCAACCTTGTGCCTGAGAGTCCTCTAAATCTCTCATATCCATTGCTACTATCTCTTTTTTTCTCCCTCCCTCCTTTCCTCCCTCCCTCCCTCCTTCCCTCCCTCCCTCCCTCCTTTTTTTTTCTTTATTGATTAAGGTATTACATATGTGTCCTTATCCCCTGTTGCCCTTCCTCCCCCATTCATGCCCTCACCCCTCTGGTATCTGTGTTCATTGCTTATGCTTATATGTGTGCATACAAGTTTTTTGGTTGATCTCTCCCCCTTATCCCCACCCTCCCCTACCTTTCCTCTGAGGTTTGATTATCTGATAGATGCTTCTCTCTTCCTTTCTTTTTTTTTGGGTTAATCCTCATTTGAGGATATTTTTCCATTGATTTTTAAAGAGAATGGAAGGGAGAGGGAGAGAAAGAAAGAAACATCGATGTGAGAGAGACACATTGATTGGTTGCCTCCTGCATGCACCCAATCAGGACCAGGGGAAATCTGCAACCAAGGTATGTGCCCTTGAGTGGAAGGGAACCTGGGACCCTTCATTCCCCAGGCTGATGCTCTATCCACTGAGCCAAACCAGCAAGGGCTTCTTTTATTTTATTTTTAAAAAATTTTGTTGAAAGTATTACGTATGTCCACCTTTTTTCTCCCATTGACCCTCTCCAGCCCGCCCTGCCCCTGCCCCAGACCTTCACCACCCTATTGTCTGTGTCCATGGGTATGCATATACCGGTATGCATTGCTACCTCTTTATCCTCAGTTGACTCAGACTCTTATTTAGACTGTTGTAAGCTTCATTACTAATAATCTCCCATCCTCCAGTACCTCTCTCGCCAGTCCATCTTCCACTATGTTTGCAAGCTTGTCTTGACTTGCAGGTCTGATTGTGCAGCTCCCTACCTAAAATATGTCTGTGGTTCCCAAGGAAAAATTACAGTTTTTTTTGGTATATAGGTTCTTTCATGATGTGATCCTGTTCATATCTCCAGTTTTATCTCTTGCTTTTACACCCTGTACTTTATCCTCCTGCATTATCGAGTTACTTGTTATTCCCTGAACATCTCAAACTATTTTACCTTTGTTCGACTGTCTGGAAAATTCCTTTACTTCTTAGACATCTCAGCTCAAGACATGCTTCCCTTCGGAGCCCTTCCCTGACTCTCCCAGCATAGGACTTTTCTCCTATATTCCTATTTCTGTGTGTATGTGTGTGCGTGTGCGTGTGCGTGTGCGTGTGTGTGAGAGAGAGAGAGAGAGAGAGAGAGAGAGAGAGAGAGAGAGAGAGAGAGATATGGCACTGACACTGTGCTGTATTTGTTTACATGTCTGCCTTCTCTCTGGAAGGTAAGGCCCTTGAAGGTAGGAACTGTCGTCATCTCTGCATGCTCAGTGCTTAACATTGTATATATTAAATTGTGAGCATGCCCATAATAATTTAGGAATACTGAGCAATTTATGCGCCAGGTTCTCTGCCAAGGAACTGAGGACTCAACTGTAAAACACAACTGCTCTGTATTCTCTCAGTTATAATCTAGGTAGAAGGTACAGACAAGTAAATATGGATATAGTGCTGTGATGGAGAAGTATTGGTGAGTATAGGGACACTAATGGGCACTTACTCTGTGGTCTTATAACACTTCCCTGGTATGTTTGCTTTTCTAAACTATGCTTTATAACTTTTTTCTCAACTCTTTCTATATTTCCTCTTTTTCTTTATTCTCAGTTGATGATCTTGCTTTATTTTTTCACTAAAAAAAGTAGACAGGAATCCTTTCATTTTCCCACCCAGGAATCAGGAGCCCACCTGCACTGTATCCCTGCTCTTTGGCTTACTTCCCATGATGGTGGATAATGTGTCCCTTTCTTATCAAAGGCCAATTCCTTCGCTTGTGTGGAGGATCCAGTCCTCTTGCTCACTCAGAGACTCAGCTTCTCCAATCATCCTTTTATTCTGCATTATTAATTTCTCTCTCTACTTTATCCTTTCATCATACAAACATGCTCTATCAATATTGTTCAATTAAAGTGTTTGTATTTGACTCCAGATACCCCTCCTGGTATCATTCCATTTTTCTTCTCCTCCATCATCACAGAATTCTTAGAAAAAAATAGTCTAGTTGCTGTTTGTTCATTTTTTTGTTCATTCCTTAACCTATTCTTGGTGGTGGTCTTTTTCCACCACTAAGTGAAACTACTCTTGCCAGATCTAATGGCTATCTACCTCACCTTACCTGAATGCTCAGCAACATTGAGCATTTAATATAGTTGGCCGCTTTCTTCTGTGTGGAGTACTTCTCGAAACTTTTACTAAACTACACTCACTTTGTTTCTTCTCACCTCATTGATTTTTTCCTTCCTACTGTTAGTGCTAGGTTCTTCTCTGTTGGAGGTGATGGTCCTTGATACCTTCTCTATACTTTGTTTTATAGGTAAATTTAAATAATGTCTATATAAACTACAACTACTACATTTATATTTTTAATTCTGACCTATTCCCTGAATTCCAGATTAGTAAATCCAGTTGCCCACTTGACACCTTCACTTGATGTCTGATATGCAACTCCAGATTGAACCTTCCCGTCCAGTCATCTCCCTCAGCCTGACCTGTTATACTAATATGTCAGGATAGTTATTGCTACCTGGAATGCTCTACCCTTAGATCCTGTCTTTCAAATTTTGGTCTTCTATAGCACCTTCTTTGAGACGTTTGTGAACACCAAATAAAAAATTGCTTCCCAGTCATTCTCTTATTACCTTGCTTTATTTCCTTCATAGCACATATCTCTACATGATATTTCCTTGTTTATTTGTTTACTTATGTACTGTATGTTTCTCTCCACCTGAGTATAAGTTCCTTGAGAGACAGATATTTGTCTGTCTTGTTCTGTGCCATATTCCCAGCACATACTAGATGCTCAATTAATTATAGTATTTATCCTTTATTGCTGAAAGTATTACAAATGTCCCCCACTTTCCCCCACATTGCCCCCTTCTACTTGGTTCTTGCTCCACCCACCCCAGGCCTGTGTCCATATGTAATGCATACATGCATGTAAGTTCTTTGGTTAATCTCTTCCCGGTCCCCTTTCCCCCTTCCCTCTGAAATTTGTCATTCTGTTCCATGTTTCCATACCTCTGGTTCTATTTTATTAATTAGTGTATTTTGTTCATTAGATTCCTTGTTCGTTTATTTTGATTTTTAGATTCAGTTGTTGATAGATGTACATTATTGTCATTTTAATCTTCATATTTTTGATCTTTTATTTCTCCTCCTCCTCCTCCTCCTCCTCCTCTCCCCCCCCCCCCCCCCCCCCCCCCCCCCCCCCCCTTAACATTCCATGGTTTGGTAGTGATGAACTCTAGCTTTTCCCTGTCTGGGAAGCTCTTTATCTGACCTTTGATTCTAAATGATAGCTTTGCTGGGTAGAGTGATCTTGGTTGTAGGTCCTAGGTATTCATCACTTTGAATATTTCTTGCCTTTCCCTTCTGGCCTTCAAAGTTTCTATTGTAAAATCAGCTGACAGTCATATGGGCACTTCCTTGTAGGTAATTAACTGCTTTTCTCTAGCTGCTTTTAAGATGCTCTCTTTGTGTTTCACCTTTGACATTTTAATTATGATGTGTCTTGGTATGCGCCTCTTTGGTTTCATCTTGTTTGGGACTCTCTATGCTTCCTGGACTTATATACCTATTTTTTTCACCAGGTTAGAGAAGTTTTCTGTCATTATTTTTTTAAATAGATTTACAATATCTTGCTCTCTGTCTTCTCCTCTGGCACCCCCATGAAGTGACTGTTGATACGTTTGAAGTTGTCCCAGAGGCTTTTTACACTATCTTCATATTTTGGATTCTTTTTTCTTTTGCTGTTCTGATTGGTGTTATTTGCTTCCTTATTTTCCAAATCACTGATTTGATTCTCAGCATCCTCTATTGTTGATCCCCTATAAATTATTCTTTATTTCAGTTAGTGTATGTTTCATTTCTGGCTGATCCTTTTTTATGCTGTTGATGTTCTCATTAAGTTCCTTGAGTTCTCATTAAGTTCCTTGATCATCCCTTTAACCATTGTTTTGAACTCTGTATCTGGTAGTTTTCTTGCTTCCATTTCATTTAGTTCTTTTTCTGGGATTTCTCCTGTTCTTTCATCTGTGACATGTTTCTTTGTCTCTGCATTTTGGCTGCTTCCCTGTGTTTGTTTCTATGTATCAGGTAGATCTGCTATATCTTCTGGAATTGGTAGCATGGCCTTGTATAGGGCCCAGTGGTTCAGCCTTCCCAATCACCTGAGCTGGGCACTCCTGGTGCACCCCTCTATGAGCTGTGTGCACTGTCCTATTATAGTTGAGCCTTGATTTATGCTGGCATCACTGGGAGGGACCAACCCAGGCCAATCTGTTGCAAGGATTGGTTATGACTACAGTGGAAGATCTGCTATGCAGGGCCCAGCCCTGTGGAGCAGGACTTGCTTCAGTGGGGCTTTGATGCTCACCAAGTCTGCCCCTTGAATGTGTCACTGGTGGAGTTGGAAGGGTTGTAATCCGGCATGGTTGAAGTTGACCACTGGCTCTTAGGCCTTCTGGGAGATGCAAAGTCAGCCTCTGCCTGTGTCCTGCATGAGCTACAAAACAACCTGCAGATGACTGCTGCTTGAGTTGAGCTTGGAGGTGCCTAGGAGAGGCCCAGCTGTGAACCAGGGTGGGCTGTCACTAGTGCCAGGCCTGGGGCCACTTACTGATATGGGGCACACTGATGCCAGCTGTTGCTTATTTGAGAGATTTTAGGAAAGTCCAAAGCATGAGGCAGGAGAGGCCAGTATGGAAAAGCCACTGGAAATGGCTTGGATGAGCCTGCAAGTAGGGAGGAGCAGGGTCTCAGGGAATCACCAAGGTGGGGTGAAAAGTGTGAGCCAGGTTGATGGAGGTTCAGATATGGTGAAGCCTGTCAGCTCTATGGCAGGTGGTCTCAGCAAAGGAACACTGGCCTCTGCCAGCAACTTCTGTCTGAGAGAAAGCTGTTCCTTCAGGTCTTGCCCTGATTCCAGACAAGTTAGTTCCTCCCTGCATGTTCCATGTCCCTTTCATGCTACTGTCCCAGTGCTGGAACTCAGATGGAGTGAGTCTAAGTAGGGCCATGCACCAGTCCTTTAAGAGAAACTGCTGGGACTCCCACAGCTTCCATGTCACTCAGCCACAATCCCCTCTGGTTCTCACAGCCAGAGTTATGGGGACTTCTCTTCCCAGCATTGGAATGCTGGGCTGAGGGCTTGGTGTGGGGCAGGGACCCCTCACTTCTCAGGGAAACCTCCACAGCTAAAGTATCCCTCCCAATTTTAAACTGCCACATGTGGATGTGGGACCAATTGGGTCTGAGATTCCTTCCCGTGTCTCTGCCCCTCCTACCAGTTTCCATGTGCTTCTTGAATCCTTAGTTGTAGGACTTCCATTCAGCTAGATTTTAGGTGGGTCCGAATACTGGTTGTTCTCCATTTTAGTTGTAAATTTTGATGTGCTTGTGAGAGGCGATGAGTATTGCTTTTTCTACACCACCATCTTGACTGAAAGCCTCTGCTGAATGAATAAATATTTAAAGACACAGGTTAAATTAGAACTGCTGAAATGGAGCAGGCTGCCTCAAGAGGTCGTAAATTTCCAACTTTGGAAGTGCTCACAGAGAGTTGAAGGATTACTTGTGGATGAGCTTTTTGAACAAGTATTTGTTGCCTTTTGTGTATCCCAACTCAGTGATATGACACCCCTATCAGTAGACTCTGGAAGGTGACTGTTCAACTGGGGACAGCTTATCAGATTCTAGAATGATGAGGTAATTCATGCAGCTTCCCTCCAGTATATGTACCCCTACCACCTCCTGGGCATTTTATGCACTAAATGGAGTATTGGTCTTTATGACCTTCAGTCCTTTGCATCTCAGCAGGACAACATACTTATATTGTCATTGTAATAACTTGGGTTACTGTGATCATGATAATGATAACACATCAATTTTCTTACCTACCTTCATGGGAGCTTCTCTTTTCTTTTGTCCCCTCATATTTCCTGAAACACTCCTATTCTCCACTCCAGTAGCCACTAATAATTTGGTTTTTATTCCTCCAGATTTTCCTATAGTCCAACTAAAACAAATGAGAAAATAATTCTCTCTCCGCACCCTCCCCATTTTAAAAGCAGAAATGTGAAATGGAATACTTCTTTTTTATGTAATATGTCTTAGATATCTTTACTGTCAAGCTATAGAGATTTAAATCATTCTTTTGAATGCTTGCATGAAATTTCACTGCATGTATATAGTATAACTAGGGGCCCGGTGCACAAAAATTTGTGCACTCGGGGGAGGGGGGGTCCCTCAGCCCGGCCTGTGCCCTCTCCCAGTCTGGGACCCCTCTGGGGATGTCCACCTGCTGGTGTGCCTGGCCAGCCTGGGTGAGGGGCCAATGTCTTTTTGCAAGCTGGCCAAGCTCCCCAGTGGAGACCCTCACCCCAGGGGGTGTAGCAAGCCTGGGTGAGGGGCTGAGGGCAGTTCTCAGGCCGGCCACAGCTCCCACTGACCCTACGGGCCACCTGCCTGGGAAGCCGAGGCTAGGGTGGCGCTGGCCTCCCAGGGGGGGCGCCTGTGGGGATCCGGCCGCCTGGTCCCTGCTGGTCACCCCACGGCCTCCCGGGCGGGGTCCGCAGGGGTTCGGCCGCCTTGTCCCCGCACCCCGGAAGGCTCCTGCCCGGGAAGCTGAGGCTGCGGTGGCTCTGGCCACCCCACGGCCTCCCAGGCGGGGGCTGCGGCGTCCATCTGCCTGGTCCCCGCCTCCCCCCACCCCCAGGCTCCCGCCTGTGAAGGCTTCCACAGGCCCAAGGCGCTGGATGCCTTCCCAGGTGGGAGGCTCCCAAGATGGTGGAGGCCGCAGCCCTGGAGAAGCTGCACACTGGGGCTTTGTCCTCCGCCATCTTGGCTGGGCTAATTTGCATGCAGCAGCTCTGATTGGGTGGTGGGCGTGGCTTACCCCCGTTCCGGAGAAATGGTTAATTTTAATATTTCGCTTTTATTAGTTAAGATTTATTTAAATCCCTTGATGACATTTTATATAATGTCGTCCTATATAATAAAAACCTAATATGCAAAATGACCAAATTGCGGAATGGTCGGTGGGGGGCAGGGCCAGCAAGTGGGCCACCCAAAATGGGTGCAGTGGGCAGAGGGAGGAGATGGTGATTGGGAGTGGGGGAGCGGAGGTGATGGTGGCAGTGGAGGGGCGATTGGGCATCAGGGCTGGCTGCTCACCAGTGGGCACTGTCCCCTGATTGACCCGCTGGTCACCTCCCATAGAGGGAGGCCAGACTTCAGCTTAGACCCCTGAGGGCTCCTGGACTGTGAGAGGGTTCAGGCCAGGCTGAGGGGACACTGCACCCCCCCCCCCCCCCGCCCCCCCCCCCCCCCCCCCCCCGCATGAATTTTCATGCACTGGGCCTCTAGTTCTATAAAAGAAATTCTGTAGTCAAAAGGTACAAACATTTTAAATATTAATGTATTGCCAATTCTCTGAAATGCATGAACCAATCTGTATTCCATCCACAGCAGAATTATAATTTGTTGCCCTTGTTTTAGTCACTGTCCTTTATATTTTGAAGTGTCTAGGTACTTGAAAAGATCACTGGTGCTTCTACAGTGTTTACATGTTTTAGGATAATGAAAATTGTTGCTGAGGTGATGGATTATGGGGAAGTGGACTAGTAGTTTTCTGATCTTTGGATTGGATTTCAGTTCGTTTCCTTTTGTTGGTTTGTAATGGGATGGATGTTAGCCTGAAGCAAATTTGGGCTTTCTTAAGCAGTGTAATCATTTATCACAGGCAAAAAGGTATTTTTGGAAAGTGTATTCCTGGAGTTCCCTTTTCATATCAAATGGTGACTGTGGCTAATGTATCAGGTTGGAATCTTTAAGGCTGTAGAATGTGGCAGTGGAGAGTTCTCTGTCAAGTTAATGTAGCTTAGGTCTTTTACCTTTTTTGAGATTATAAGATTTTCTACAATTATGAGGTCCTCACAGATAAGCATTTTATGTTTATAATTTCTGCTATCCAATATTCACTATCTGTTGAAAATAATTTATAGTTTGATAACTTTTTGTCATTCAACCCAGCCCCATTGTTACTGCCCTCAACTACCTTCCAATCTAGGTTATAATTATAAACTTAATCAGGAGATAAGAGAGTGTTCTAAATATCTTTTTTGTTATATATATATATATATATATATATATATATATATATATATATATTTTTTTTTTTTTTTTTTTTTTTTTTTCTTTATTTTTTTTTTTTTTTTTTTTTTTTTTTTTTTTTTTTTTTTTTTTTTTTTCCCTGAGTAAGCCTTTGTTTTTAGCATAATTCTATGAGGTTATATTTTTCCTTTCACAAATGAGTGTATAACACTTAATTGTACAACTTGATGAGTTTTTAAAATTTAATCTTTATTTTATTTTTTCCATCATCATTTATCACCTCATACTCTTCCATCTCCCTCCCTCTGCAATCACCACACTGTTGTCCATGAGTTTTCTTTTTTCTTTTTGCCCAGTACCCTGCAACTCCTACTCCTACCACATCATCTGTCTTTTTGTTTTGTTTGTTTAATATATTTTATTGATTTTTTACAGAAAGGAAGGGAGAGGGATAGAGAGTTAGAAACATTGATGAGAGAGAAACATCCATCAGCTGCCTCCTGCACACCTCCCACTGGGGATGTGCCCGCAACCAAGGTGCATGCCCTTGACCAGAATTGAACCTGGAACCTTTCAGTCCACAGACCGACGCTCTATCCACTGAGCCAAACTGGTCAGGGCACATCTGTCTGTCTTGATGAGTTTTTGAATTCACCTATCTAAACACTACCCAGATCAAGCTATAGAACATTACCAGCACTCTAGAGACCTCTACCTTGCATCTTATTAGTCATCCCTACCATGAAAGAGAAAAACCACTAATCCTGGTTTGTATTTTACCATAAGTTGGTTTTGCCTTATTTTAAGCTTTACATAAATGAAATAATATGGCATGTATTTTTTGTGCCTGGATCATGTTGTTCAATAATATATTTGTAGAATTTATCCATGTTGTTAAGATTTTTGTTTTGTTTTTTGCTGAGCCCCCCCCCCCCCCCCCCCCCCCCCGTTTTATGACATACACTACTGTAAATTTAAAGCATACACCATGATGGCTTTATTTACATACACTGTGAAATGATTACAATAAAGATTCAATTAACATTTATCTTTTTATATAGATACAATAAAAAGGGAAAAAATTTCTTTCCTTTTTTTTTTTTAGGAAGGGAGAGGGGGCATAGAGAGTTAGAAACATTGATGAGAGAGAGAAACATTGATCAGCTGCCTCCTGCACAGCTCCTACTGAGGATGTGCCCGCAACCAAGGTACATGCCCTTGACCAGAATCGAACCTGGGACCTTTCAGTCCGCAGGCCTGACGCTCTATCCACTGAGCCAAACCAGTCAGGGTGGAAAAAAATTTCTCCTTGTGGTTAGAACTCGCTTAACAATTGTCCTATATTTCACGTAGCAGTGTTAGCTATCATCATCATGCTGTACATTGCATTCCTGGTACCTACTTACTTCATAACTGGACTAGAGGCCTGGTGCTGGAATTCATGCACCAGTGGAGTCCTTCATCCTGGGCTGTAAGATCTGGCTGAAATTGGCTCTCCGACATCCCCTGAGGGGTCCTGGATTGCGAGAGGGGGCAGGCCAGGCCGAGGGACCCTACCAGTGCAGGATCAGGGCTGGGGAGGGATGCAGGAGGTTGGCCAGCTGGGGAGGGACCACGGGAGGGCTCCAGGGCATGTCCGGCCTGTCTTGCTCAGTCCTGATTGGCTGGACCCCAGTAGCAAGCTAACCTACTGGTGGGAGTGTCTGCCCTTTGGGGGTTAGTGCACATTATAGCGACTGGTTGACTGGTTGACTCTCTGCCCCCTGGTGGTCAGTACACGTCATAGTGAGTGGTTAAGTGGCCTTAGCATATCATTAGCATATTATGCTTTGATTGGTTGAACAGACAACCAGATGACTGGACACTTAGCATATTATGCTTTTATTATATAGGAAGTTTGTACCTTTTTACCACTTTCTTCCAATTTCCCTTCCCTCTTCTTTCTTCATATTTAGTGTTTATTGTATGCATATGCTATAACTTATCCGTCTTACTGTTGATAGACATTTAAACTGTTTCCAGTTTGGTGTTGTCATGGTTATCATTACTGTTAGAATGGAATTGTTGGGTCATTGGGTATGTATGTGTTCATTAGCAGTCATTGGTTTATACTTTCAGATGATAATTTTTGTGTTTTGCTTCTTGTGTAGTTTGTCTGAGAATACAGATCAACCCACAGAACAAAGCGGATTTCCAAGGCATCTCCCCGGAACGAGCCTTTGCTGATTTTCTCTTCGCCAGCACCATCCTGCACCTTGTTGTCATGAACTTTGTTGGATAAATCATTCCTGTTTGCTTAATTGAGGAGTGGGAGACTAGAAGAAGGTAAGTGATAATCATAGCCTTTATCCCATCATATTTATTTTAGAACTGGAAATTGGATGGGGCTGGTTTTGATCATGGCTGGCAAGATTCCCACATTGCTGATAAGATGTTTTTGGAGAATTTTTTATCAGTTTGCAAAGTATGCATTAATTTCATCCTGATTCAGCCATGCTGCCGCTCTTGGTCATTGCCTTCTCTTCTCACTGTTTTGCACATCATTTAAGATAACAAAATGGGAGCTTGCCTGTAGCTAATATATAAATTTCTGCACCAATAACTCCATGAAATAACTCTGAGATCTTAGAAGAGACAAAAATTGTAGATTTTGCTTTTAGATTTGCTCTGTAATTTATTTCTGATTTTGATCTTAGATGACTTTAAATGTTGGGCCATTGTCCCCATAGTACCTAGTGTAGTGCTTACACCTGACAGACATCCAGTATATGCTGAATAAGATAGTGGCCATTTGCTAATATATGCGCTAAAATAGAAATAAAAGGAGAAATTGGATTAGTTTGGGAGAACACTTTAGAACAGCGTGTTCACTTTGGTGGGGGCTGGCGCTGCAACCAGCTGGCCAAGCTCAGTAAACCCTTACTGCTTGCCTGGCGGTGGATGGGGGAGAGCCTCCTGCCCTAGATAGGGGGTCCCTCTCACCCCTGCTGGGGGAGAGCCTCCTGCCCTAGATAGGGGGTCCCTCTCACCCCTGCTGGATATCTTGCTGGGGCCTCCAAGTGTTGTGGACCAACATTTGTGAGAATAAGACCACCGACTCCAATTAGGTCTTAAGCAGCAAGCGAGGATTTATTGAGCTGGCCAGCTGGGCTGTAGTGTCAGTCCTCACTTTGATGGGATGCTGGCGCTGCAGACCAGCTGGCCAGCTCAAATCCTGGCTTGGTGCTTAAGACCTAATTGGAGTCGGTGATCTTATTCTCACGAATGTTGGTCCACAACAAGCGGTCGCCATCCGGTGGTGTGCGGACTACTGGAGTTTGTGAGGTCCAAAAGGTTGGTGACTGCTGCTTTAGAATATAGGATGATATGCCATTTGTTTTATTTGCCATTTTTCCTTTTTTAGCAGAACTCTTTTTTTCCTAAACAAACTCTTTATATAAGTTTTCCATATATAAAACAGCATTGTAGCTAGAGTTGTTTTCATTACAAGTTGAAAGCCCTCCTTGCTTGGACTCTCCTTTACGTGTGGTATGCCCTCCTCTTCACCCCTCCCTTCCAAGCAGAATCTGAAAGCTCTAAGAAATAATGGGTGCTCCCAGACTCTACATAGGAACACTTACTTTACATGTATGGAAACAGAGGTCCAGAATAATTCAGTGGCCTTCCCTGGCCACATAGCTAAGTGATTGCCAAATAGTGCCTTAGACCGGTGATGCTATTGATCTTGTGTTTTTCCAGTATCCCATGTAGCTACTGATGAATAAATGTATTATTTTCTTTGCCTTTAAAAAAATATTTTTATTGATTTAATAGAGGAAGGGAGAGGGAGAGAGAGACAGAAGCATCAATGATAAGAGAGAATCACTGATTGGCTGCCTCCTGCATACCCCCTACTGGGGATGAAGCCCGCACCTTGGGCATGTATCCTTGATCAGAATTGAACCCAGGGCACTTCAGTCTGCAGGGCAATGTTCTCTTGAGCTTCTTTGCCTTTTCACTACAAACTGTAGTGTTGTGTTGTCTACTGGGTGGTGCAGAAAAGAGAACCTTAGGAAATGTTATCCTATTTGGGGCAAGACTATTCCAGGACCAACTTCTTTCTGTCACTACTTGGAAAATGATCATTTTTGTACTGATCAGAAATCTAACATGAGTGTTAGAGCAACCATGTACTAAGTGAATGCAGTAATGGGGCAATGACTATTCAGTTTCTGGTAGGAATTAATTAGTTACTTATATTACATAGATCCTTTTCATTATCGATGAAAAACAGTTCTGTTAGTTAAGTAAGGTTTCATTTGCTTTTCAAAGATTCTTTATTGATTTTTTTTTAGAGAGAGAAGAAGGGAGAGGGAGAGAGAAACCTCAATGTGGTAGTGAAACATTGATTGGCTACCTCTGCACACCCCTTCGGGGGATCAGGCCTGCGACCTGAGCATGTGCCCTGACCTGGAATTGAACTAGCAACTTTTCAGTGCATGGGACGACACCCAGCCAGCTGAGCCACACTGGCCAGGGCTAAGGTTTCATTTTTGATAAGGTGACAGAGGTTGCTTATTTCAGTGAAAAGTTTAGAGCCGTTTCTTTATACTATTCTAATACAATTTAACTCTTCGGAGAACTGATCAGGGCTTCAGTTGTCCCTCCCCCTCCCCCCTTATCTATGTGCTAGTCAATGCCTTATTACTGGAAACACAAAGGAAAGTAACATATGGCTGCTATCTTATAGCAATTAAATACAGCATAGTTCAAGCCACACTGAAGATGTGGACAACTTGCTGTGGGAGTCTAGAGAAGGGAGCCACTGTGCAGAGGCAGCAGACAAGGTGTCTGACCAATGAGAGCTCTGAGTACAGCTGGAAAGCTGACCTACCAACGTTGACCTTATGCCTGCAAATACCGTGAGTAACTCTTGGGCTTCCTGATAGAAACTTCGCTGGAAAGGTCATAAGTCTTCTGATTGCCTTACTCTGAATTTCTCCAGGTATTTTTTTCTAAATGAATCATGTGTATGCTTAAGAAAGGGACAGCACAAACACTTCAGGTTGTTCTCTGGACTCAGGGAGATACCAAATCATGGAGGATAATTTCCTAGGGCTGTCATCATTGGAGGAGGACCCTGCTGCAGAGAACTTAGTATTTCAAAATTATGACAAAAACGGATGAAAAAAAGCAGGCTCAGCAGAACTGCTTATTGCAGACTATTATAACAACCTAGAGCCACCTGTTCAGTTGGGAATTATGGTCCCAAGGTGCAGCAAAATCTTCCCATCCCAGATTGCAGTGTTAAATCATCTCATAGAGAGTACGTTCTCCCTGGGGGACTGCCCAGGGGTTTTCATAGAGATCCTTTATTTGACATTACTGTGCTGTCAGTTTGTAACATACATCATTTGCCCTTTGTACGTGCTTCTAACTCAGTTCTATGTGCAACGTGACAGCACTTTGAAAATAGTTTTCCAAGTGAGTTCTCAATATTTATACCAACTCATAAGGTAGAACGAAATAAATTGAACATTATTGATACTTGCCATGTGCATTGAGTGTTGGGTATAAAAAGAATGAACATCTGTAGGGTACTGCTTTTGCATGAATTTGGAGGTGACATTTATTTATTTATTTAATCCTCAACCAAGGGTATTTTTCCATTGATCTTTAGAGAGAGTGTGGAAAGGAGGGAGAAGGGGAAGAGAGAGACAGAGAAAGAGAGAAAGAGAGAGAGAAACATAGATGTGAGAGAGACATATTGACTGGTTGCCTTCTACATGCTCCCTGATGGGGCCAGGGATCTTACCTGCAACTGAGGTACGTGCCCTTGACTGGGAATTGAACCCGTGACCTTTCGGGCCAACACTTTTACCACTGAGCCAAACCAGCCAGGGCTTGGGAGTTACATTTAAAACAAGCAGCTACTGTGAAAAAAGCAAATCAAATGGATATGGTATTGAGTTAAAAAACATAAATTTATTCCAAGAGAAGGAAGTTAACATTAACAGCTAGTGAGAGCACATTATAGGCCAATCGTTAAGTGTTTCTCATTCTGTCTTATTTTCAAAATTACCTCATGAAGATAGGCTTGCTAATTCCATTTATAGATGAGAAACAGGTTTGGAAAGGCTTCCTGGAAATCTTGTAAGTATGAAGTCTGATAATCCAGTTTGACTTTAAAAAAATTTTGTATTCCATTTTTGCTTAAGGTTGTTTACTATAATTGGACAATTGAGTTCAAGAAGTGTGTTTAAAAAGTTACCACAGTTATTTTCTCACTATCCTCCCTCTCAAGCTTTTCTTTCTTTGTTTTTATTATGACAATTTAAAAAATACCAAAAAGTACTGAGAACAAAACAGACACTGAGGTGTCTACCACCTGGATTTAGTGGATTTTGAACAGATTATAAACATTGTGGATTCAGCTGAAGTTCCCTTTGAATTCCTCTCTAGTACCAACCATTTCCTTCCCTCTGCTGTAAGACTAGAAGTTCCTGGCAGTTTTTTCAGCCAGAACTCATGCCTAGACCTATCAAACACAACCTTTTCCAAACTTTAGTCTTTTTTAAAAAATACATATTTTTATTGATTTCAGAGAGGAAGGGAGGAGAGGGAGAGAGAAAAACATCAATGATGAGAGAGAATCATTGATTGGCTACCACTTGCACACCCCACACAGGGGTTGGAGCCCGCAATGGAGCATGTGCCCTTGATCAGAATTGAACTGGAGACCGTTCAGTTCTCAGGCCGAAGCTATATCTACTGAGCCAATTCAGTGGGGACCAAACTTTAGAATTTGTTATCTCCCAAAAGCATGTCCAAAGATGGTATTTTTGAGAAATGCTGTGGTAAAAGCTACTCAGTTGGCAGCACTGCCTAAAGTTGGCTATTCTAGTGGTCAAGAATAGATTCAATATTTTTTAGATTATCATAAAAATGTAAATGCAAAGTGAAAAATGCTCCTAGTAAGCTTCTGAGTTGGGAGAATTCATGAACATTTAAAATGATGATCAGTGATGTTCAGGTACTTAATGGCGGTAAATCTTTTTTGAATGAATGCATAATACAGAATATTTTAAAATTTATATACTTTCTATAATTATTTTGTTCATATCTCTTTGTGCAATTCTTTATTAAAAAAAAAAATGGCAGAGTATCTCAGTGTCCTGAAGGGAAATGAAAAGAGGGACATAGCTACCATTAGGTCATAGTTTGGGAGGAAAGTTCTTGGACTTGGGCCCTGGATCAGAAGGTAAAGTGAAATGGGTACAGAGGGGTCATACCTGAGCTTGGAAGTGTGCTCAGCCTGGTGGAGACTGACTAATGTTTGAGTTAAAACCTTGTTAGTGTTGCTTTGTTTTTATAATGGAGGCCATTCTGTCACAGGTCTCAAAATTCATAGTGTTTAATCCTAAATGGAGCAAGGGGGCCATAAGGATTGGGCAGAACATAATTCTGACAAGCAGTACTATTTACAAATATGCAATTACTGTTGGCTTTTCAAATTCATCAGTGAAGTACACTAATCTACAGAATTATTTAAGATAGGAATGTATTATTCTTTAGGTCCTACTGCCACCTAGTGGATTATACATTTCATCTACTGAGAGATGGTACTGCAAAGCGTAAGAGAAGTTGAGTTTGGGGGAAGAAGCTCCTGATATCTTTGTGATAAAACCTATATTTTCCAGTCACAGGGGGGCAGCAGAGGTCCAAATGGGCCTAGGTGCTGGGTGGGGGTTGCTTTACATTTTTTCCAGAAGTGGGCAGTGTCGAGTTAGGCATAAAGGCCATGAGCCTTGTGCCCCATGGCTTTTGTCACACAGGAAGGATCCTGTGCAGGGTTTATTTCCTTTTCCTGTCAGTTCAAGAGCTCCCTTTTGGTTTGTTCTGGACCTGTTTTTGCTCTCAACATGACCTCTCACTGGCAATAGTCTTTAATTTTGTTGGGAGGGGCTGTTTTAAAAAAAATATTTTTATTGATTCCAGAGAATAAGGGAGAGGGAGAGAGAGATAGAAACATCAATGATGAGAGTTATTGATGGGCTGCCTTCTGCACGCCCCCTACTGGGAATCGAGCCCACAACCCAAGTATGTGCCCTTGACTGGAATTGAACCCAGGACTCTTCAATCCATAGGCTGACACACTACCTACTAAGCCAAACTAGCTAGGGCAGGGAGGGACTGTGTTTTAAATTTCATTTATTCTTTGATCTTAACTTTATAGTGAATGAGGTTCAGCCACCAGAAAGGAACTATTCTAAATCTGTAGAACATATTTTGAGCTAAACACAGCATAATCTTCCTCAGCACCTTTTTTCCTCAGAGAGCAAGATTAATCCTTTACCTGTTATTCTTAAACCTTGGATCTCCTAGTTTTATTTAATATAAAACACCAATTGCTGACTCTCTAATTGGTGATTGAGCTCTCTTTTGTATTTGGTCCATTTAAAGATGAGAGAGAGAGAGAGAGAAAGAGAGAGGGAGAGAGAGAGAGAGAAGAAAATGGAGATTTGTGAAGTTCATCGTTGCCCTAACTCCTTGCCTTATTGGCTCCATTTTTGTAGCTTGATGATTCCTAATCCCAGTCATCTGTGGTCCCAGGTTGCATAGAAGCCTCTTCTGGGGCCCTGGAGTTCTCTGTTCATGCCTCTAGTGCTGTACTTATCACAGTGATATGAAACTTTTGATTCACTACCTGTCTTCTACTGAGGGTTGGGACCTCAGAGGTTAGCGCAGGCTAACAGTAACAATGTATGTTTGTTGAATGAGTGTATGATGACTAAGTCATCTTTAACAGCAATAAAATGCTATATAAAATAGCTGTATCACCAGTCATGCAGATGCTAAGACATGTGGAAAGTTCTGTGGGAGAAAGAAGACAAGGCAAAAATAAACATGTGACTAGAAGGGGGAAGGCTTGCATTGTGGAATGACAAGTAAACTTGTCCCTCACTCCCAGTTTCCCTGTCTGCACAGTGAGGTGATTGGACTTGTTTTGTTGTTCATCATTTTCTTGCAGCTGTTCAAGCTTTTGATTACTAGAATTCATGAGTTCCCATTGTGTTTGAGGAGGACTGGCTATTTGTATGGATCCTCAGGTGGGCTTTGCTTTTTTTTTTTCTTCCCCTTCAATTATTGGCTTTTATCCATATTATCAGATTCCCATCATCTATTACAGGAAAGTTAAAGTGTGACTGTCAGTGTCAAAATGCATGATGTTTATTTAAGACCTTTTATAAAATTAAAAAATATTTACACAATGTATTAACAGTTGTCATCAGGCTTGCCGGACTCACATCCGTTCCTCAGACGCTTTAACACACCTGATCCATGTGATCCTCACAGCCCATTCTCTGATGGAGGTAGACAAATAGTAGTCTTCCTGTTTACACATGAGGTGATGAAACCGTTGTGAAACCGTTGTCTAGGCCCTGGAGCTAATAAGTGACTGAGTGGGAACTTAACAGACATTGTGACTCAAAAATTTTATTTCCCTTCTCGATTGTGTTCAAAGACTTTTGGATGATAAATATATATGTCTTGTTAGAAGGTTGTTGTTAAAAATATTAAACTTGCTTTTTCTTCAATGGAAAAAAATGGAGAGGTTGCTGAGAAAGGATGCAGTCAGGCTATCTAAAATGTTTCTGTGAAGTTGGTCACCTTTAATAAGAACCAGAGGAAATGCAAGAGAACTGACTTTATCCCGAGGGGGTGACCCTAGACTCTCCGCAGTGGGGAAATGTTCTGAGTCTGCCCACCTGGTGTGGTGGCCACCAGCCACATGTGGTTATTGAATGTTAGAAATGAAGCTAAGTAGCTGAGGAATCAAATTTTGAATTCTATTTAATTTTAACTAAGTTTAAATAATCACCTCTGGTGAGTGGCCATGGTGTGGACAGAGTCGCTCTGGACAGATTTGTCCAGCTCCCAGGTTGCAATTTCCTTATCTATAAAATGAGAAGATTAGATTATTTGATCTCTCATGCTCCTTTCAGTTTTAGAAATATACAGTCTGTGCCTTTTGAAATTGTGGTGATTGAAATTGAGCTTTGAACCTAGAATCTCTGCAGAATGGTCTTTGATTCACATTTTATCTATTTTCAGTTTTAATTGGGTGACCAGGATCCAGGATGAGATTGGATTTGAAGGAAAAATCAGTATTTGAGCATATCTGCTCAGAGCAAGTGTCTGAATAGAGATGGTGCTGGAGAGGAATACAGATTCCAAATAGAAATGACCCTGTCTGGCATTATCTTTTGTATCTATGCAGAGAGTCATTATTTTCAACAGTTCTTCGCGTTGTGCCTTGCTCTTTTTTAAGATGATTAGAACAGACTGATCAAGTGGTGCTGTCTTTTCTGCATGAGTGAAATAGACTGAAGAAGTCATGCTAACTTTTCTCAGTAGGTGTCTTTCATTTTACATTCTTGATATCAGAGGAGGAAGTTTTATTAGTTTCCTAAAACCTTTATTTCTGAGTTAGCAGTGGAAACCATTATTAGGAGCTGATGAGTAGTCTAGTTTTACTGAGCTAACATTTCAAAGAAATTCTGCTTTTAGAATACCGTCTGGTAAATATATTTTTGCCTTAAAAGAAGAGAGCATATCTTTGTAAATAGAATTTTCTGAAAACTACTATCAAAGAGACTTACTGCTATGAGTCATTTTTGCCTTCTGGATAGACCAGCTCCAGTGTTTCAGATTTAAATATTTTAATATCAGAGCATCTCAAAACAACTTTTATACTAAACTAGGATTTCTTTTATAATTGTAAAAGCTCTTCATTGAAATAACCTTATGTTTTAGTTCTCTCTCACGTCAACCATTAGAACTGATATCATATTAATTCATAGTTTGTTGTTTTTAAGAAACTTGGAGTGAAATGTGAGTTTTAATAGGTCTGTTTGTTCTTGTTTTAATAGGTCTTGTTTGTTCTTGATACTTTTTGTTGTTTCTTTACACATACCATAATTCCAGTGATGTAGGAATGTTCTGCACTTATGTAGCATTTTTCTAAATGCCACTGTTAGTGAAATAACACTCTGGCTAGAAGTCTAAGATGTTTTTTTAAAACCTATGGTGCTGAAATCTTCAGATTAGAACCAACACACAAAATAAGGTGGTGCTTTTTTACCTACTGGGGTAGCCCAGCACTTCTGCAGTGTTTCCCAATCTTTTTCAAAGTCATGACACACATATAAGGTTACAATATTTTGTCTGGTGGCGTGGCTCAGTGATTAAGCGTTGACCTATGAAACAGGAGGTCACGGTTTGATTTCTGGTCAGGTCACATTCAGTGGGTTGCAGGTTTGACCCCCCAGTGTTGGGCGTGCAGTAGGCAGCTGATCGGTAATTCTCTCTCATCGTTGATTTTTCTATCTCTCCCTCCCTCTCTGAAATCAATAAAAATATATGAAAAAAAGATATTACAATATTTTTATGGCTCACTGCAAGAAAGTTGGTTGCTTATGGCTAGAGAGTTTTGAAGCCTGTAGGGCAAAGGGGTTACTTTCTTTCAAAAAATTTTTTAAAAAAAAATTGATTTCAGAGAGGAAGGCAGAGGGAGAGATAGAAACATCAATGATTTGAGAGAATCATTGGCCGGCTGCCTCCTGCATGCCTCCTGGGAATCAAGCCTGCAATCCAGGCATGTGCCCCAACCAGAAATCAAACCATGACCACCAGTTCACAGGTCAATGCTCAACCACTGAGCCACACCGGACGAGCCAAAGGGGTTACTTTCTGACTACCCTGGAGGCACTAGAAGGAAGCTGTTGGGCGCCACCTCACAGCTACCAGATCTCAATCTCATCTGATTCTAGCAGCAATGTGGACGCTTCTTGGAGTTATTCTCCACATTATTTCTCTAAATAAACTTATCTGTAAATGAAAAAAAAAATTTCTTCTGGATTTCCTTTGTTAAATCTGAGATTGAGAATTTCTCTCAACTTTCTCTCTTCAATACTTTCTTCCTTCATTCTCCACAAACTGGAATTTAGTGCTTTATAAGCTTTCTAAATCCAGAGAAGCTCTTTAGGCTAAATTGCTACCTCCTCACCTCTTAGGAGTTGGACCTGAGAGGTTAGAGGGACTTAACGTAGAGGTGTGCAGCTAATTAATCATAGAGCTGGAGGAAGAACCCATGTCTGCCAGTTCCTAGTCAGCTTTGCCCTGGTGTGCTGGGAATTCAGATTTGAACATTACTTTTTAAGGATTCTTTTATAAAATGTTGGGTGAAAAATATTTGGTTCTAGCCTGGCTTAAATACTGTCCAAGATTTGGGGCCTAGTCATAAGACATTTTAAAAAACCATGGGTGTCTCCTCTTACCTTTCCACTTCTTTCTTTTAGGTTCACTTTTTTATTTCCCCTGGAGAAGAGCTCTTGAGATGGCAGCTTGTTGGACACATGGATGTTCTTCAGAGTTACACTGACTCCTGGCTCAGATTTGGTATGCTGGTGGAGAGCCAGAGAAGTTCCCTTGCTTCTGTGTCAAAACAGCTTTGTACTGAGCATTTATTTACATGACCTCTTCTCCCTTCCATTGTGTAACTTGTTACCTTCCAAATTAAACTCCATGCCACTCCTTTCTATGCCTTGGCTCTGTTTTTTGTTTTTATTATTTATTGGTATCAGAATCCTTTCTTTCCTACAATCTTCTGTGCAAAATTGGTAACTTGCAACTGTGAATCTTCCTCCATGTTTTCATTAAGTGTATTTGAAGTTAATGACAAAAAGCAGTGCTGACAACCCTGTGAAAAGACAGTCCTTTGTCTTTTTCCTGGAGCTGGTAACCCTTTACTAAATCTTTCAGTTGTTCAGTTCCCTTCTTATGACACATGCATTCCTGGAACTGTGTCATTAAGCACTTTGTTAGAAAGCGAAGTGTTCACTTCCACATTTACAGCTATTTCAGTATGCTTTAGTAGGGAAAAGTGAAAAATGTACCTCTTAGGCAGTGTAAGCAGAGTGCAAAGGGGGATTTTGTGTATATGTTCATTTATAAGATGCAGTACTCTCCAAACTACCTTCACAAACAGTCTCACATTTTATTCTTATGATTATCTCAGGGGTTCTAATCCTCATTAGATGGAGAAATTGAAGCTTAGATTTGTAACTTGCTTAAGATCAGAGTTGAGGACACAACTTGGAAGAATAATAGGTCTGCTGGCTGAAGCCTAGGCATGTTTATATGTATCAGTCTAGCAGCCTATTTCCATCTTGGGTGCTATATAGAGGGAATAAGTAAGTTATGTTGAGAATTCCACTAGTATTTAAATAGCTGACTACTGAGATGATGAGATGTGCTGCAAAGATTCTCCAACTAGACTGCACATTAGAATCCTTTGGGGACTTAAATTCGAAATCTCAGTGCCCAGGTCACACCCAGACCAAGTGAATAAAAACTTTTGGGGGTGGCACCTGCACTTTGCACAGCTCCCAGGCAATGTTTATGTGCAGCCAAGTCAGAGAAGCACTGAATTGGTTTGCTACTCAGAATGTCCATTGATCAGCAGTATTGACATCACCTAGGAGCTTATTTAAAAAAGAAGACTCAAGCCCCACCCCAGACCCTTCTGAAACAGAATCTGTATTTTAACATGGTCGCCAGGTAATTGATGTGCATATTAAAGTTTGAGAAGCACTGATCTAGAGCAGTGCTTCTCAAATTTTGGTGTATCTCAATTACTTGGGAACTTGATAGAAAACTCGGGCTTCTATGTTTATTAACTCTCCATGTAGCTTTGATACACACCTAGGTTTGAGAACAGCTTTAGATCAGAATTGGCAATATTTTTTTGAATTGCACATTTTATTTTTCTTTATTGATTAAGGTATTACATATATGTCCTTATCCCCCCATTCCCCCCCCCCCCACACACACACACCACGCTCATGCCCTCACCCCCCTGATGTCTATGTCCATTGGTTATGCTTATATGCATGCATACAGATCCTTACCTCCACCCTCCCCTACCTTCCCTCTTAGGTTTGATGGTCTGATCGATTGCTTCTCTGTCTCTGGATCTGTTTTTGTCCATCAGTTTATGTTGTTCATTATATTCCACGAATGAATGAGTGAGATCATGTGAT
This sequence comes from Murina feae, assembly GCA_004026665.1. Taxonomy (NCBI): domain Eukaryota; kingdom Metazoa; phylum Chordata; class Mammalia; order Chiroptera; family Vespertilionidae; genus Murina; species Murina feae. Next base: position 87,375 of record PVJC01000146.1, on the reverse strand, counting down.
ATTTATCTTTCTCTGACTGACTTATTTTGCTTCACATAATGCTCTCCAGGTCCATCCATGCTGTTGCAAATGGTAGGAGTTCATACTTTTTTACAGAAGTGTAGTATTCCATTGTGTAGGTATACTACAGTTTTTTAAAAAATTTTATTTTATTGTAGTACATATGTCTCCTTCCCCCCTCCCCCCGTCCCCCCACCCATTGACCTTCCCACGGCTTCCCCTACCCCCCGGCACATGCCCTCACCCACTTAACCCCCGTGTCTTGTGTCCATTGGTTATGCTTATATGCGTGTATACAAGTCCTTCGGTTGATCTCTTACCTCCCTCCATCCTCAACACTCCCCAGCCTTCCCACTGTAATTTGATAGTCTGTTCCATGCTTCTCTGCCTCTGTATCTTTTTGTTCATCAGGTTATAATGTTCTTTATTATCCATAAACTAGAGGCCTGGTGCACAAAAATGGTGCACTCGGGGGTCCTTCAGCCTGGCCTGTGCCCTCTCACAGTCTGGGAACCCTTGGGGGATGTCCATCTGCTGGCTTAGGCCTGCTCCCTGGGCGATCGGGTCTAAGCTGGAAGTCAGACATCCTTCTGGCAGCCTGAGAGCTCTCAGGGGATATCCACTTGCCAGTGGGGAACAGGCCTAAGCTGCAGTCGGACATCATTAGTGCTGCTGAGGTGGCAGGAGAGGTTCCCACCACCGCTGCTGTACTGGCAGCTGGCTTGTGGCTGAGCAGAGCTCCCCTGTGGGAGTGCATGGACCATCAGGGGCAGCTCCTGCATTGAGCGCCTGCCCTCTGGTGGTCAATGTGTGTCATAGTGACCAGTCATTCCCAATGGTTCTGCTGTTAGGGTCAGTTTGCATATTACCCTTTTATTACATAGGATAGAGGCCTGGTGGGGGCTAGCTGGTTTGCCCTGAAGGGTTTCCCGGAGCAGGGTGGGGGTCCCACTGGGGTTCCTGGCCAGCCTGGATGAGGGGCTGATGGCTGATTTCAGGCTGGCCACACCCCCTGGCCATCCAAGCTCCCAGCCTCTCCATTTTTTCTTTTTTCTTTTTCTTTCTGGAATTTATTTATCTTCTATAATTGAAACTTTGTAGCTTTGAGCAGAGCCCAGGTCCAGCCAGGGCAGGTGGGAAGCTTGGCTTCCTCCATTGCTGAGGGCAACCCAAGCCTCCTGCTCGCTCCAACTCTGTGTCTGCCGCCATCTTGGGTTAATTTGCATACTCCTGATTGGCCTGTGGGCATGGCTTAAGTGTAAGTGGAGGGATGATTAATTTGCATGTTTCTCTTTTATTATATAGGAGGATAGTATTCCATTGTATAGATGTACCATAGTTTTCTAATCCACTCCTCTGTTGATGGGCATTTAGGCTGTTTCCAAATCTTGGCTATTATAATTTGTGCTGCTATGAACATAGGGGTGCATATATCCTTCCTGATTGGTGTTTCTGTTTTCTTGGGATATATTCCTAGAAGTGGCATTACTGGGTCAAATGGAGTTCCATTTTTAAATTTTTGAGGAAACACCATACTGTTTTTCACAGTGGCTGCACCAGTCTGCATTCCCAGCAGCAGTGAAGGAGGGTTCTTTTTTCTCCGCATTCTCTCCAGCACTTGCCATTTGTTGATTTGTTGATGATAGCCATTCTGACAGATGTGAGGTGGTATCTCATTGTTGTTTTGATTTGCATCTCTTGGACGATTAGTGACTTTGAGCATGTTTTCAAGTGTCTCTTGGCTTTCTGAGTGTCCTCTTTTGAAAAGATTCTATTTAAGTCCTTTGCCCATTTAAAAAAAAACAAATTTTATTGATTTTTTTACAGAGAGGAAGGGAGAGAGATAGTTAGAAACATCGATGAGAGAGAAACATTGATCAGCTGCTGCTTGCACACTCCACACTGGGGATGTGCCCGCAACCAAGGTACATGCCCTTGACTGGAATCGAACCTGGGATCTTTCAGTCCACAGGCCAACACTCTATCCACTGAGCCAAACCAGTCAGGGCTGCCCAATTTTTGATTGGATTGTTTATTTTCCTTTTGTTGAGTTATATGAGTTCCCTGTAGATGTTGGAGATTAAACCCTTATCGAGGATAACATTGGCAAATATGTTCTCTCATGCAGTGGGCTTTCTTATTGTTTTGTTGATGGTTTCTTTTGCTGTGCAGAAGCTTTTTATTTTGATGTAATCTCATTTGTTTATTTTCTCCTTAGTCTCTCTTGCCCTAGGATCTGTGTCTGTAAAGATATTGTTACAACTTATGTCTGCAATTTTGCTGCCTATGGAGTCTTGTAGGATTTTTATGGTTTCCCGTCTTACATTCAAGTCCTTTAGCCATTTTGAGTTTGTTTTTGTGTATGGTGTAAGTTGGTGAACTAGTTTCATTTTTTTGCATTTATCTGACCAAATTTCCCAGCACCATTTATTAAAGAGGCTGTTTTGACTCCATTGTATGCTCTTGCCTCCTTTGTCAAATATTAATTGAGTATAATGGCTTGGGTCAATTTCTGGGTCCTCTGTTCTGTTCCATTGGTCTATATGTCTGTTCTTGTGCCAGTAACAGACAGTTTTGAGAACCATGGCTTGGTAATATAGTTTGATGTCTGGTATTGTGATCCCTCTAACTTTGTTCTTCTTTCTCAGGATAGTTGTGGCTAGTCAGGGTCTTTTTTTATTTCAAATGAATTTTTGGAGAGTTTGTTCTAGATTTTTGAAATATGCCGTTGGTATTTTAATAGGTATTACACTGAATCTATAGATTGCTTTAGGTAGTATGGACATTTTGATGATGTTGATTCTACCAGTCTATGAACATGGTATATTCTTCCATTTGTTTACATCTTTCTCTATCTCTTTTTTCAATGTCCTGTAATTTTCTGAGTACAGGTCTTTTATGTCCTTAGTTAAGTTTATTACTAGGTATCTAAATTTTTTTGGTGCAGTGGTAAATGGGACTTAAAAATTTTTTTTTTCATTTCTCTTTTTTAAAATTTCTCTTTCTGTGAGTTCATTATTGGTGTATAAAAATACCATATATTTCTGGGTGTTAATTTTGTATCCTGCTACATTGCCAAATTCATTTATTAGGTCTAATAGTTTTTTGATGGAGTCTTTGGGGCTTTCTAGGTAGAATATCATGTCGTCTGCAAATAAGGACAGTTTTACTTTTTTTCCATTCAGATGCCTTTTATTTCTTCTTCTTGTCTGATCGCTATGGCTAGTACTTCTAGTACTCTGTCAAACAGGAGTGATGAAAGTGGGCATCCTTGTCTTGTTCCTGTTCTTAGGGGAAATGGATTTAGTTTCTGCCCATTGACTATGTTGTTGGCTGTAGGTTTTTCATATAGAGCTTTTATTATGTTGAGGTATGATCCCTCTATTCCCACTTAGCTGAGAGTGTTTATCAAGAAAGTGTGTTGGATTTTGTCATATTTTTTTTCTGCATCAATTGATATGATTATGTGATTTTTATCTCTCAGTTTGTTTATATGATATTTCACATTTATTAATTTACGGATATTGAACCATCCTTGCATCCCTGGAATAAATCCCACTTTGTCGTGGTGTATGATCTTTCTAATGTATTGCTGAATCTGATTTGCTAGGATTTTTGTTGAGGATTTTAGCATCTATGTTCATCAAGGATATTGGCCTCTAGTTCTTTTTTTGTGGTGTCTTTATCTGGTTTTGGAATTAGGGTAATGCTGGCTTCATAGAAAGAGCTTGGAAGTGTGCCTTCCTCTTGAATTTTTTGGAATAATCTGAGTAGGATAGGTTTTAGTTTTTCTTTGAATGCTTGATAGAACTCCCCTGTAAAGCCTTCCTGACCAGAGCTTTTGTTTGTTGGAAGGTTTTTGATTGCTGTTTCAATTTCTTCAGTAGTTATCGACCTATTCAGGTTTTTTGACTCTTCTTGGTTGAGTTTTGGGAGCTTGTATTTTTCTAAGAATATGTCCATTTCATCTAGGTTGTCCATTTTATTGGAATAGAGTTGTTCATAGAATTTTTTTATAATCATTTGTATTTCTGTGGGATCCCTTGTTATTTCACGTCTTTCATTTCTGATTTTGTTTATTTGGGTCCTCTCTCTTTGCTTCTTGGTGAGCCTGGCTAGAGATTCATCAATCTTGTTTATCCTTTCAAAGAACCAGCTCTTGGTTTTGTTGATCTTTTGTATTGTATTTTTGGTCTCTATGTTGTTTATCTCCGCTCTGATCTTTATTATTTCCTTCCTTCTGCTTAGCTGGGCTTTTCTTGTTGCTCTCTTTTTAACTCTTTGAGTTGTAGGGTTAGGTAATTTATTACCATTGTTTCTTTGCATTGTTTTTTTGCAGTAGACTCGTAGAGCTATGAATTTCCCTCTCAAGACTGCTTTCACTGTTTCCCATAGATTTTGGATTGTTGTGTTTTCATTCTTGTTGTTGCCATGATGCTTTTTATTTCTTCTTTGATCTCTCTGGTAACCCAGTCATTGTTAATAGCATGCTATTTAGCCTCTACGTGTTTGATTTTTTTAAATTGTTTTTATTGTTGTTGATTTCTAGTTTTATGCCATTGTGGTCTGAGATGGTGCTTGATATGATCTCTATCTTCTTGAATTTGAAGAGACTTTGCCTGTGACCCAATATGTGGTGTATCTTTGAAAACGACCCATGTGTACTTGAGAAGAGTGTATATTCTGTAGCTTTGGGGTGAAAAGTTCTGAAGATGTCAATTAATTCCATCTGATATAGTGCATCATTTAGGATTGATGTTTCTTTGCTGAGTTTTTGTTTAGAGGATTTGCCCAATGGTGATAGTGGGGTATTAAAGTCCCCTACTATGACTGTATTGCTATCAATCTCTCCCTTGATATCCTCCAAAAATTTTTTTTTAATGTATTTGGGTGCTTCTGTATTGGGTGTGTATATGTATACCGGAATTATATTTTCTTATTGGATTGCTTCCTTTAGTATTATGAAGTGACCTTCCTTATCTCTTGTTATATCCTTCACTTTGAGATCTAATTTGTCCGATATAAGTATTGCTACCCCAGCTTTTTTTTTTCCATTTCCATTCGCCTGAAAAATCTTTTTCCATCCCTTCACCGTCAGTCTGTGTGAGTCCTTTTTTCTGAGGTGGGTTTCCTGTATACAGCAGATATATGGGTCATATTTACTTATCCACTCAGTTACCCTATGTGTTTTGATTGAGGCATTTAATCCATTAACATTTAAAGTTATTATTGATAGGTATTTATTTGTCACCATTTTTATTGCTTACGCCTGTATTCCTTCTTCATTTCCTATTTATTCTTTTTACAGCAGATCCTTTAGCATTTCTTGCATTGCTGGTTTGGTGGTAATAAACTCCCTTAGTCCTTTTTTGTCTGTGAAGTTTCTGATTTCACCCTCAATTTTGATTGATAGCCTTGCTGGGTACAGTATTCTTGGATTCAGACCCTTCCTTTGCATGACTTTGTTTATTTCATTCTATTCCCTTCTTGCCTGATGTGTTTCTGTTGAGAAATCAGTCGCTAGTCTGATGGGGCATCCTTTGTAGGTAACTTTCTGTCTCTCTCTGGCCACTTTTAAGATTCTTACGTTGTCATTGTTTGTTGCCAGTTTAATTATAATGTGCCCTCGCGTTGGACTTTTGGGATTCTGTACCACAGCTTTTAAATTCACTTGTCTGCTGATGGGCACTAAGTCTGTGTCCAAATCTTAGCTATTGTAAATTTTGCTGCTATGAACATAGGGGTGCATATATCCTTTCTGATTGGTGTTTCTAGTTTCTTGGGATATATTCCTAGAAGTGGGATCTCTGGGTCAAATGGGAGTTCCATTTTTAATTTTTTGAGGCAATGCCATACTGTTCTCCACAGTAGCTGCACCAGTCTGCATTCCCACCAACAGTGCATGAGGGTTCCTTTTTCTCGGAATCCTCACCAGCACTTGCCATTTGTTGATTTGTTGATGATAGCCATGCTGACAGGTGTGAAATGATATCTCATTGTTGTTTTAACTTAAATCTCTCGGATGATTAGTGACTTTGAGCATGTTTTCATATGTCTCTTGGCTTTCCTCATCTCCTCTTTTGAAAAGTATCTATTTATTTTTGTTGCTCATTTTTTGATTGGGTTGTTTATCTTCCTTTTGTTAAGTTGTATGAGTAGTTGTTGGCAATTTTTTCTTAAATATACAGGCAGGGTTATATTTCAGTAAACTATTTACAAAAAATGGGCTATTGGTCAATGAGCCATGGTTTGCCATTTCCAGGGATACTAGTTCACTGAAATTATGATGAGTCAATTTAATTTGTTTAAAGCTTTTATATACAGATATCCTAAAGCTTTATTAAGAAGCATCTGAATTATTTTTAGTCTAGATTAGTAAACAGAAGAAATACATGGGGCAGATATTATATTCCATTTACTGGATTAGCTCTTGTCTCAGGTGATTTATGCAAGCCAGTTATCATCAATCAACAGGAAGCATTTGTCTTTGGTGTGTGTTTTCATCATTTGTAGTAGTGTTGGTGGCAGCAAGAAAGACCCCAGGTGCTAGCCCAGTGGGGTCAGTCCACTGGGTTTCAGCAACCTCGGTACTGGAGTTCTGGCTAGGAAAGAATTCAGTATCAAGTCTCAAACTGTAAGAGAATGTTTATTTAGAAGGTCACAGAAGTAGAAGTGAGCGGTAGAAGAAATGGACTCAGGAAACATGTTACAGAGGCTAGAAAAAAAGAAAAAAGGTCTTTGGAGTTTAGGAGAGAGGAAGGTAAAGGTAGGTAATGAGCCTACCTTTAGAAGGCAAAGGCTCAGGTGTGCTCCCAGGAGGGAGAGCAGGCTGGGTCATCCTTCCTAAGGGCTTTTGAGGAGTGATCCCAGGAGAGGATCCCAATAGAGTATTCATCAGCTTTCCAAGTGTGTCCTTTTAGGGTCATTTTTGGAGGCAGGACAGGGGATCATTAGTCAATATAGCTGGTCCTGAGGTCACCCTTGGTGTTACTTGTGTGGTTTTGTTGCTTTCTGGGCCTGGAGCTAAAACACAACTGAGGCCTAGATGTTATCTCTAGGGAGGATAGGTCAGGGGGTCTAAACCCATGAGACCAGTGATATGCCAGGGGAGGAAAGGACATCCTGGAGATGAGGTCTCACCCTACAGTTGTCCATTGCTAGGAACCCCGGGGCTTTCTGCCTTGTTGACCTATACTTGGTCCATGGTCCTTGCCCTGCTTACATCTGTTTAACTGCCTACCATATTAGGACAAAAGCTTCAGACTGCTTTTGGAATCTTGAGTTTAAATTTAGTTAAAAATTCATTACCAGTGACTTTTTTTTTTTTGCTTCTATTGACTTAGTGGCTCTCAACTCAGTATACAGAAGAATTAGCTGTGGAACTATTCTTTCAAGCTTAGAAAAGTGCATTATTCACCCCTCTCTCCTCACATTCTTAGGTGTTTTCTTTTAGCTGATGTAGCTAAAGACATGGTAGGTGAGAAGCACTGAGCCAGGGTAGGTACTCTGTTCACTAGATGCCTCTTCCTGTCTTTGGGCCTTTCTTAATACCCAATGGCTGTATTCTAATGATGCCTCTTCATTGGCCTTACACATGAGTGCTCAATAAGCAAGCAGATTCTGAGTACAATGGGATAGAGAGCTATATCCTAGCATTTCCTGTTGCCTCTAGCTCAACACCTTTTTGGGTGTGTTTATTTTTATTTTCTGTGCTTTTTTGTGGAGCCGGAAGCCATTGCCACAAGCACTGTACATAGTCTGTTCCCTGCCATTCTTTGCAGTCGCGGAAGCTCAGCCCTGAGCACCTCCTGCCCACACATTTCCTGTCTCCTCTATCATGTGGAAACAATCTCTTGTGTTTTCTTCTCTTAGCAGCCTATACCTTTGGCCTCTGATCACATCTTTTCCTCTTGTGTTTCAAAACACCTTTTTAGTCATAGTTGGTTTTGGAGGTCTAACAAACTAGCACTGGCCGGTTACCAGAGGCTGGGGAACTTGTATACAAACTCAGTGTGACTACTGTCCTCCATTCTTTTTTATTATTATTATTATTATTATTATTATTATTATTATTATTATTTTAAGACCAATGAAACCAAGAGCTGGTTCCTTTTTAAAAAAAATATATTTTTATTGATTTCAGAGAGAAAAGGAGAGGGAGAGAGAGAAACATCAATGATGAGAGAGAATCATTGATGAGCTGCCTCTGCATGTCCTCTAATGGGGATCGAGCCCGCAACCCAGGCACGTGCCCCAGACCGGAATCGAACCTGGGACCCTTAAGTCTGTAGGCTGATGCTTTATCCAATGAGCCAAACCAGCTAGGGCCTCCCTTCTTTAAAAAAATAAATATTTTTTTTATTGATTTCAGAGAGGAAGGGAGAGGGAAGAAGGAAGGGAGGAAAGAGAGAGAGAGAGAGAGAGAGAGAGAGAAACGTTAACAGTGAGAGAGAATTATTGACCAGCTGCCTCCTGCATGCTCCACACTGGGGATTGAGCCCGCAACCCAGGCATGAGCCCTGACTGGGAATCGAACTGTGACCTTCTGGTTCATAGCTCAATGCTCAGCCACTGAGCCACACAGGCTGGGCTGTCCTCCCTTCTTGGCTTGTAGGTCTGGGCCTCTAAACTAATATCTCAGTGCTATGTAACTTTCTAACTACATTTCATTAAAAAAAAAAAAGTAACAAATACAGAAAATGGATTTTCCTGTGGGGAAAACAACACTTTCCTGAACAGGGATCTTAGAAGAGGGAATGAGAATAGAGGAGGAGAAAGCTTATGAAGAACTAAATAGAAGAATATTTCACTTGCTTACACTGAATTAATAGATGGGCCCAAGCTTATGCAAAACTTATGTCAATACAGTGGAAAAGAGATATATTGTTAAGCCACCAGAGATGCATCCTGGTGGAAAGTACCTGCTTGATCTGAAGGTGTTGATTCAAGGACCTGTTCTGCCACTTAACTTTGTTTTGGGACCTTTTATCTCAGATTTTGCATTGTGCAGCATAGTGCTTAGGTGCCTGATTATTTGCTGTCCCGGGTGAGTGCTAACATTGACCATCTACCATGTGTCTGACATGGTATTAAGCATCCTCCTGTTATTTATGTTTCCCTGTAACTCCATGAGGTAGGGGGGTGGTATTCTCCTTTTTTGATGAGGAAATAGAAACGCAGTTTGCAGTTGTTAGGGTTTGAATCTTATTTCCTCTTGATTCCAAAGCATTTGGATTAGGCTTTGGGTGAGATAAAGTAATAAGTAGGGGGATAATAATATTTTACACAGTTGTCCCAATAAAATTTAAAGTACCTTGTTAATATAACTGCTGTACAAATGTATCAGTCCTCTCCTAGCAGTCATCAGGAATGCCGAGTACTGTTCCAGACGTATTATTTTTCAACCTCGGCAGCACATCCAGTTTTACTGGTTTCGGCTGAAGGACTGTGGTGGCCAATGGCAGGCCTTCTTTCTCCTGGAGGAGAGACCTCTCTAGGAGCTCCCACTAGGATCTACTACTATTCAGGTCTGCTCTGCCTTATTAAATCCCTGGGATGAACAATTTTGTTTTTAAGTTCTTATTAATGAGATGTTCACACATGTCAAGAGATGAGTAAAATAAACTCCCATATACCCACACTGAGCTTTAACAGTTACCAATATTTTACCCCACTCTAGTTGCAGCGTATTAATAAAAGTCATCTTGGTGAAAGAGCTCAGTCTTTCCACTACGCCATCCTTTAGTTAAAAGAATATTTGAGTGCCTGTTCTGTGCCAGGTACTAGAGATACAGAGGTGATCAGAACAGATAGCATGCCTCCCTTTTCTGAGCCTTAAATTCTACTTGGGATGAGACCCAAATTGGCATTGATAGAATCATGTGAGTGGAATGAAGGAAATAAACAGTAGGATGTGATCTTAAATGGGAATGGGGAGGGAGCTGCTTAGACACAGTGGCCAGGAAAGACCTCTGAGCAGGTGATATTTAGGCTAAGATCTGACAGCTGAGCCATGGAACCAGCCAGTGAGAAGTGTGTCTAGATATTACTTAGCTGCTTCTCATTGCACAAAGAGTACGGCCTCAGGAGACTACTAACCTCAATAACTTTTTAAAAAATATATTTCTATTGAATTCAGAGAGGACGGGAGAGGGAGAGAGAGATGGAAACATCAATGATGAGAGAGAATCATTGATTGGCTGCTTCCTGCACACCCCACACTGGGGATCGAGCCTGCAACCCTGTCACCTGACGGGAAATCAAACTGTGACCACCTGGTTCATAGGTTAGTGCTCAACCACTGAACCACGCTGGCCAAGCCTAACATAAACAACTTTTATTGAGGGGGTGCCTCCTAAATGTTCAGGGCTCTGTTTAGCCTAAAATCTGATCCTAAAGGGGGATCAAGTGGGTGCAGAAGCACAGAAGAGGGAAGGGAGAATATAAGACACAGGTCGGGAGTATTCTGACACTTCAGTCTGCTCCTTCCTCTATGATGGCTGCATCTCGAACCACTGCGACTTGAGTGTCCGCAGTACTGCTGGAAAGCCAGGGGATCAGAGACCAGTGCTAATGCGAGCTTAGTTCACTGTGATCCCAAGCAAGCCACTTCACCCCTTTCCTCGTTTGTGAAAGGGGAGGTAATACTTGGTCTACTGTGTAAGTTTACCAAGAAAATCAAGAGAATGTTTGCTTTGCTGTTGTACAGACACAGGATATTCATAAAGATCCTAGATACGGGTGTTGTCTCACCCATGTCCTTTGGTAGATCATGAATAACTCGGGACAGCAAGGAGAAGCAAGGACACCCTATGGAGGCTGCTAAAAATAGTGTCTTGAAGTCTCCACTGGAATAAAGTTCTTTTTAAGGTCAACCTGGTCTCTTCCCATCAAGGCTGCAGTGGCTCACCACTCTCAAACCACAGGCCTTCATCCACTTTAACCCTTTGAAGTTCTGCCAGCCTTGTGTGATATTTGTATGCTCTTCTAATACTTTCTTTTTTCCTCCCCTGAATTTTGTGTGGGTGGTTCAGGGAAAGAGTAGACAATTCTCGGGAGATTTTTGGAAGGCTTTGAAAATGGAAAAATCTTCAGGAGATTTTTGAAAGGCTTTGAAAATGGATGGGATCTCTCCCCTGGATCCCATTGCTTCTGGAATGGGAGCATGCCCACATTTCCAGAACAAACAGCGAGCCTGGGCTCCCTCTTCCCCAAGTGGTGGGTCTCCCACCCCTAACCATTTAGATAGTATTGGCCTGAGAGGATGGCTGCCCAGAGAAGCTGCCCATGGAGGCTGCTGTAGAGGTCTGGCTTCATGCTTTCAGACTGTGTCCTGCCAGGGGCCAAGGGGGCCCTTCTGAAGGCAGAGAGGCTGCCAGAGGGTGGGAAGAAAGATAAGGAACCAGAGTAGCTGGGGTCGGTGCAGTGTGGACTAGGACTCAGAGGGCAAGG